>PVKY010005838.1:0-16804 GCA_004027775.1 Bradypus variegatus
TGTATGACTAGGAAATAGAAGGTGTCCTAGTTTCCCAGGACTGCCCTCACAAAGTGCCACAAACTCGGTGGCTTGAAACAGCAGATGTTTACTGTCCCACGGTTCTGGAGCCCTGGGGTCTGAGGCCGAGGTGCCAGCCACAATCTCCTGGAAGGCTCTGGGAGAGGACCCTTCCTTTCCTCTTCCTGGCTCTGGAGGTTCCTGACACTCTGCCTGTGTCTTGGCAGGGCCCCCTTCCCTCTGCGTCTCTCTCCTTGCAGGGGCACCAGCCCCATCCCAGGCTGACCTCATCTAACTGGACCACGTCTGCAAAGGACCCTGCTTCCAAATCAGGTCTCATTCTCAGTTGCCAGCGGTTAGGGCTTGAGCAGATCTTTTGGGGGAACATGATTCAGACCATAACAGAGGGTCTCCAGCCTCCCACGTGGTCCCTGGGCCCCAGTGCTTGGCCTCCCCCGATGCCACCCCCTGCAAACGCACTGCAGCCTTGGCCTCGGGCTTTCCAGTTCAGAAGATGCCACGGTCCCCTGCACTTCTGCCTCACCGTCTTGCTCACCGTTGCAGTTAGGTTGAGGGGTTCTTTGTCTCCTAAGGGACAGTAAGCTTTGTGGGGCAGGACCACATGGCCTGGCCCTTTGTAGGACCTCAGAGGATGGCGACAGGGCAAGTCGGAATTACACGCGGGAGGCTGAAGAGCCTGGGGACGGGTTTGGGTTGAGTGAGGCTCCCACAGACAGACTGGGGAGCCCCCAGCGAACTCCCCGAGCTCCACCCAGTAGCCTCAGAGGGGGCCAGGAGCCGGTAATGGCTGCAGCAGCTGGGTCATGGGTACTCGGAAAGCCCTGGAAAGGAGATCAGCCTGCAGATCAGCAGTGAGCAGGGGCCGTTCGCTGATCATCCTCCTCGAAATGAAGGCGCAGGAGGTTCTGGGGACCAGGTCCCAAGCATGGATGTGCCCTGTTGCTAAACTGGAAAATCGTTTGTTATTCAGTTATCGGAGAGTCACACTGCACGTGAAGACCAAATGGCTTTCCCCTTTTCCTGTTTCTATCGTATCATCAGGACGCCTTGGTTTTCACTAATTATGGAGGAGGAGAAATAAAAAGCAGGAGGAGGCCTGGTTTGTGCTGCAGAGAGGTTAGAAGTTGTTATCATGGCGCAAAGGGACGCTCTCCGCGCGGGTTGCCTGCCTGGAATCCGAGACCACGGGGAAGCACCGGGCGCCTGGTTTGGGTTTCACCCTTTGCTTTTGGTGTTTGTCCACCTTGGAGAGGCCGACTTCTTTTCATATCATTACTTATTCTCTCCTTGAAATCTTTGGTTCCTCTTTGTTGGTGGATCCCGAGCCTATAAAATCGTTTACGGGCCGACAGATTGGCGACTCGGAAAGAAAGCTTCAGGCATCAGTCACCATCGTAAACGTCCCTGCACACTGGCAGATGCTGGCACACTTTGCCAAGAGGGAGGATTTTCTATCACTTAAAAAAAAATACACGACAAGGGTTATTGCTTGTCTCCCATCCGGTATCTTTTTTTGCTTCTTTCAAGCCCAATGCTTGAAGGGCCATTCTGGTTTCCACTTCACCCTCCACATTTGTAAACCCTGGTAGCTCCTGGGAGCCCACCGTCTGGAAGGCTCTTCTCACATTTCCTGCATGGCCGGAGTTGGCTGGCAGCTAATACAAAGCTCTCTCTCTGGCTTGGGGCCAACTTCCATTGGATGGATATGAACCCAGTAAGCCGCGGCTTCCACCGAGTCACAGGAGGGGGAGTAAGCCAAAATTATCTCATTTCCCTGTGGGTCCCTCCCAGGTGGGATTGAGGTGGCTTGGCAGGAATTAGCACCTGCTCTTGGATGCCCAGAGGGTGAGGGCCTGGGAGGGGCATGGCATGCCCGCTGGGGTCCCCTTGGCTGGCCGTGGCAAATGCCACATTCTCTCAGGGTGCTGGGCTTGCTGCCTGCTCCTTCCCCAACCAAAGAGGGGCTGTGGATTTGTGCCCTGTTGACCCATCTGTGTCGGCTCTCTGCATCCCAGTAGTTCACATTGGGTTTCCTTTCCGGTCCTGCCGGGGCAGCCCCTGCCTTGGTGGGGATGGTTGTGTTTCTCGTGAACGCCGTGGGCACCTCGAGGTTGGCCCCGTGACTGGGCTCAGGGCTTTCTGAGGTTTCCGAGTGGATGAGAAAGCACCTGTGCTCAGCCAAGTGGCACATCCAGGAAGCAACACAGGCTGCAGTGTCTTCTCTGAGTCAGGTTTGTGTTCCACGCACACACCCAGGAGCTCCCATTTGTTCGGCAGCCATTTACAAAGAAGCTTCTGTGTGCCCAGCACAGACGAAGCATTCAGGTGGGAAAGTGGGAGTAGCCAAGTGCAGCATTAGGGGGCCACTCACAAAACCACCTCACTTCTGACACCCATTCCAAGTTCAGGGAGTTCTCCAAAGCACCCTCAGCTTCCAGAATTTGCTGGAAGCACTCACAGAGCTCACCCAGGCCTTTATAAGCTCTGCTGTGGTTTGCTGTAGGGAAATTGTACGCAGTGAAATCAGCCAAGGGACAGAGTGCAGAGTGGGGTCAGGGAAGGAGGTGCTGCGGAGCCGCCTCTGGCCTCCCCGGACGCATGACCTTGCCGGCACTGGCCTGTGACAATACGCACAGAGTGTTGTCACCCGGGGAGGTGAGCCCGAGCTTGGTGTCTGAGTCCTTACTGGGGCTGCGTCATGCCCGCACGATGGGTGTGCATGTGACTGGCCTCCGTCGCCAGCCCCTCAGGAGGTCGAGCTGATACTACGCAATCCCGAGCCCCCTCCCCAAATCACAAGGGGCCTCCCCAATCCCGCCAGGCAAACAGACATTCCAGAAGCTGAGGGCAAAGGCCAAATTCTTGACCACACAGGGAGACAGACAGCCAACAACACAGACTGACCCAGTGGATAGGATGTCAGGTGATAGTAAGGGCCATGGAGGCAAATGACACAGGAAGAGGGGAACACACGAGGGGGGACAGTGTGTGCAGGGAGGACCGGGGCACTGCACAGGGGCTGAGGTTGGGGTCCTGGAGCCAGGTCACTGAGGGGCCTCCCTGCGGCCTTGGGGGCTGTTGGCCATGTCAGAGCCTCGGGGGGCTTTGAGCAGAGGAGGGCGTGGCCCGATGTGCTTCCCTTCGGGGAACCTGTTCTCCGAGCCCCGTGTACAGCTTCCGGTCCATACCCGCCGTTCCCTGGGGCAGCTGCGTCCCGCAGGGCTGTGGGGAGGGGCAGGGGTGCCTCGGCTCCCGCTGAGGCCACCTCGCTTCCCGCTCCTCTGGTCCTCGACCAGCTGCAGGAGCTTCCCCCTCTGCCAGGCCACTGTTTTTTCTTTAATTTTTCTCATTTTTTAACAGATTTATTGAGATATAATTCACACACTATACGATTTACCCACTCAATGTGTACAATTTAGTGATTTGTAATGTATTCACAGATACACGCAACCCGTCACCACTGTCTATTTGAGAAGATTTTTGCCCCCTCCCTGAGAAACCTGTACCTTAGCTACCATCTCTCTATCCCCCTGTGCCATGAGCTACCACGAATCGACACTGTCTCTCTGGAATTCCGTATTCCGGATTTTCAGGTGTGTGGAATCATGTAGAATGTGGTCTCTTGTGACTCATTTTTCTCCCTTAGCTCAATGGTTTCAGAGTTCATCTACGTTCCAGCGTGGGTGCTTCATTCCTTTTAGGGCTGGTGACACTCCGTAGGGTGCCACACCATATTTTGTGTATCCATTTACCCTCTGACGGGCATTTGCATTGTTTCCACAGTTTGCTGCTATGAAGAACGCTGCTGTGAACGTGTGTACTGGTTTACATGTGGAAACACGTTTTGCTGTCTCTTGGGTACACGCCTAGGAGTGGAGTTGCTGGGTCGCACGGTGGCTCTGTGTAAACACGGTCGCGGCACAATTTCGCGTTCCCACCAGCAGAGTAGGTGGTTCTGCACGTGCTCACCAACACCTGTCGTTACCTGACTTCTCTGTCATTACCTGGGCAAAGGTAGAACAGTTCACAAATCAAAACAATGTAAGACAATGGAAAACCCACCCTGCCGTGCCCACCCGTCTCCTGCCCCACGCCCACCCCGTGTACCACAGGAGCCACCTCTCATGCTGGTTTATGGTGCCTCCCTCCTTTTGTTCTCTAGTCAGATGGCAGCAAATGTGATACTACATTCCTGTACTCCCATTTTCTCACGCAAAAGTTTGCTCAGTATATGTTGTGTTCTGCACCTTTCTTTTTCACAAACAACATCTCCTGGAGCTCTTTCCACTTCAGTAGTTCACTTCCCCAAGTCTTTTCATTGCTACGGAGGGTTCCAGTGTGCCGAGCTTCCAGGGTTTACTTAACCATGCAATGGGAACTCTGGGGCCGGAGCAGGGAGAGTTCCAACATTAGCTATTAAAAAATAATGCTTCAAAAACTAAAAAAGAAGCCATGCTGTAAATAGACTTATGCGTGTGTCATTGTCTGTACCGAGAGAACTGCAGGCAGGGCTGCGGGGTCGCAGGGAAAGTGCGCTTGTCGTTTGGGTGGGTATTGCCACGTTTCCCTCTTAGGGCAGCACTGTTCTGTGCCCCCCCCCAGAACCTGGGACAGTTCCTGCCCCCCCACAGCTGCTCCACCAGGGAGGGCTTGGGGCAACTGTTCGATTTTGCATGCCTTGTCTTTTGAAAAGTCAAACGCCAAGAATCTGTGCTTTTCTGTGCTCTTGGTCTGAATTCATTTAACAAATACACTTGCACTTATCTGACGAAAGCAGTGGTCTGGGCATTGGGAATCCAGCCAAGATCCTGCCTTCCCAGAGCTGACCTGCTGGTGGGGAGACCCCGATAAAGACGAGCTGTGTGATGCGCAGAGAGGACACGTACAGAGGGGTGAGGAGGGAAAACGCTGGGTGCGGTTGTCAGCATGGCCTGAGCAGGTGGCATCGTTGCAGAGACCTGCATGATGCGAGAGAACGATTCCCGTGGCCCTGGTGCAAAACCCTTCCAGGCAGAGAGGTCAGCGGGTGGGAGCGTCCCGAGTGGGGAGGTGGGTGGCAGGAGGGGACTGGGACAGGATCGCCGTCCCACCTGCCCTCCTGGAGGTCAGGAGGCTCAGGAGCAAGGCTGTGCCAGGCTGGAGAAGCACGTCGGTGAGTGTGTTAGGATGTAATCCCATCACACACTGCCCTGGGAAGCACGTCTTAATCCCCTTGTCCCGGCCTCCTCAATAGAAGGAACGATGCACAGTCAAGGCTTTCTGCAGAGCTCTGGAGGAGACGCGCAGCTCCAGGGGCTCCGGCACCCTGGCGGGCATCGTGCTTAGTTAACATGCAGCAGGCCTTGGTTAACAGGGAGCACATCCAGCCTTTTCAGGTGCAGCCATGACATCTCCAATTATAATGGAAATTTTGCTCCTTGGAGGAAGGGAAGAGCTGATTAGAAGAGATGACAGGTATAAAAATGAGATGTAGGCACTGGAGAGGGTTCTTTTCAGCAAAGAGTTGTCTAGGGGCTGTGAGAACTTTTACTTTAATTGAACAAGTACCTTCAGACACCGCGTCTGCCTTCCCCCCTTGGCAAAGCCCCCACACACTTGGTTGCCACTGAGTATGGTCTAGGAAACAGAAGGGCTCGGCCTCGCTCCTTCCAGGCAACCGAAAGATAATGGAGGTCAAGCCACTTCAAGGGCAAACCGCTCCCAAGACAGGTTGACCCTGAATCCAGGGAGACTGTGGGGAAGGTGCCGTGGCCTTTTGGGAGCCACAGTTAGCAGGGCTCAAAGGCTTGCAGGCTGAGTAACAGCAGGCAGGAGTTTTCAGAAATGCGACAAAGGAGACAAACCCCTTTAGAAGACAACAGTGTAGGGACCCATGAACGCAACACAAGGTGATCTGATCCAAGTGTCGGGCTCACCTAAAACCTTCATGAGTGATTTCTATAATCACATGTTCAAAAAGAAAGGAACGCAGTAATCACGGGGGAAAGTATTTTTCTATCTTTATTTTCCAGGCACTGGTATAGTCCTTCCCGTGTTCTAAGTGCCTTTCAGACAGTTCTCATTTGATCCTTGTCATGTGCTGCCATGGAAATTCTGTTATCCTCCCCATCTTAAGATGGGGAAACGAAAGCTCAATGAGTGAGTAGTTTGCGCCTTAGACCCTGGGCTTCCCTATACCTCTCTTGTTATGTCATGTGCCATTTTATTTTGGTTTTCATTTGTCTGGAGGGGGTTTGGGTACCCATTTGTTCAGTGCTTAGATCTTCCAGAGGTCTAATGTGGCCTCAGGGGTGCAAATTTCACACAAAAGAACAAATCAGCATGTTAGATATCAATTTTTAGGGAGACCATGTAGCAGCAAGAAGTGACAGTAATAAAATCCCCAAACTAGGATTCTTCCTAAGCCTGTCCTGTGAAGTCGAGGCTCTTGTGATGGACTGAGCCTTTGTGCCTTGATTGCAGAAAACGTGTGTTCATTCAACACTTATTTTCTGAGGCAGATACTGTTTTGGGTGCCGGGGATATAATAGTTAATGCAGCAGAGAAAACTCCCTGCCCCACATTCTAGTGGGGAACTTAAAACATAAATAAATAAAATTTGTAGGGGTTTTGATGTTGAAAAGTGCTAAGGTAAAGCAGAGAAGGGTGGGCACACTGTTGGCTGAGCCTGAGTCCTTGTAGAGTAAAGCACAAGATGATAAGTTAATCAAGGCAGAACAACTTTGATGTGCCGAGTGCCTACCGAGACAAACCAAGTGTAGAAGCCTTATCATGGAGGTAACTTGCTCCCTAGCCTGTTGGGTAAGACCTTGGTTAAAAATTGAATATCGTTTCATGGGGGCCTCTGTTGGGCAGCCAGCCAGCAGCCATTCCCAACCACGTTCTCCCTTGCATACCGGAGGTGGTTATGTGACCCGTTTCTCACCGGTTAAAGGTATTGAGGCCTTCAGGAAAGTACTTTCCTCCTTTCCATAAGGAGAGAGGCAGGAACAGAGCTCCTGCGCTGCTTCCTGCTTTTGCACTTGGTCATGAGGGTATGATATCAGGAGCTGTGGCAGCCTTCGTTTGCAAGCACGAGTCCATGACCTAAAGAGCCAGAGACTCATGTACGGCCAAGTACTAGGGCTGAACGTGCCTCGGTCCTTGAAATACTGAGCAGCAGAACTCGGGGGGAGTCCCCATGTGTGAATTTCTGTTGAGAAAAAAGTAGAAGCTCTGGGCGTCTGTCGAGGATTGACGTGTGTCTCACGAAGGGCGTGTTCATCCGGTTCCACGTGCGTGAGCCCATCTGTGAAGAGGGCTGTTGGAGGTGTCATTAGATAAGGTGAGCCTGCGCCGAGTGGGCTGTGCTTTCATGCAACGTGCTGAAGTCCTAATAAGCGAAGGAAATTGGACATGGGGGGAAAACATGGGAGGGGCTGGAAGTCAGTGGAACCCACAGAGAAAGGAGAGGACAGCGCCACGTGACGGGAAGGCCAAGGAACCCAAGGTTCACCAGCCAGAAAGCAACCCCGGGAGGAAGCCACCCTCCAGCCCCTGGGACGTCAGCCAGTAAATCGCTATTGTTGAGCCAGCCTTGTGGGTAGTTGTTGTGGCTTCTGGGTGAAGTGTGACCCTACCGTTCATTCTGTTGCCTTTCAAATGCAGTTAAAATGATTCCTCATTGCTACATTTTTTAACAAACAGCCTATTAAAATACTATAATTTGTCCCCAAAAAGACTTGACAAAAATGTTCATAGCAGTTTTATTCACAAAAGCCAAAGACTAGAACTAGCTCAGGTGGTCAGTAACGGGAGAATGAATGAGCCAAGTGTCGTGTGTCCCCACCACGAGCACTGCTCAGCAATGACGAGGAAGGACGCCCGAGACGCGAACACGTTAGGAATTGCACTTGCCTTATGGGGAGTGAGAGGAGCCAGACACAAAAGGTGGGGACTGTGCGCTTACATTTATAGAAAGTTCCACAGGGAACCTTTGGTGGGGGGCAGGGTGGGTAGTGAGTGGGAGGGGGGACGAGGGAACTTAGGTTCTGAACCCCAAAAGAAGCGCAGATTGCACAGGTTAATGCAACATGGCACCACTAAGATTTGTGTATTTCTTTGTACGTGAATTTTACCTCAGATAAAAAATAAAAAAAAAAACAGAACCTTAACAAAGCTCAAACTCAAGTTAATAATATGGATGTTAAGACATTAGGGGTGAACTGCATTGCCATGGTTTGAAATGCATCAGTGAAGCAGTGATTCAGTGGAGGGCTGGAGGGCGGACACATGGACAGACACATGATAAAGCGAGCCTAATGAAACTGTAATTGTAGAATTAGAATTAGGGTGTGTGTGCGTTCACTGTGCAGTTTGTTTAATATATTGCGTGTTGGAACTTTTCCTAATAAAATGTTGGGGGAAAGACACAAATGAAGCCATTGCAGAAGGTGTTACTGATAAAATCCTGCAGCGTTTACACCTTCCTTTGGCGAAGGCCATTTTACAGAAATGAGATTTGGTCCACAGAGTTTAGACAGCCGGGGTTGAAGCCGTCCTTCTTGGGACTGAGCTATTTATGCTAAGCTTCAGGCAATGCCAGGGAGGAACGTCAGTCACCAAACAAGGTTTGCCTTAAAGACCAGAATGGACCTGTAAGCTGGGGACAGCAGGATTGGATTCCGTTCAGCGTTTCAGCCAGGATCGCTGGGAAGCAGGCGCCAGCAGCCTCACCCTCGGGGAAAGCCTGGGTAAGCTCCAGCCTTTTCCCTTTTATTAGAACTGACATCTTACGTGGCATGAACAAATGTGCACTGAAGGCTCTGAGGCCCAGCGCAGCCCTTTCGGGGCCCTGGTGGATAAAGCTTGTGTTTTCTGGGTCGTGGATTTATTTGTGCAGAAAATGAAATAATGCGATGGCAATTAATGAGATTGAAATGGAAAGCACCGAGACCTGTAGTTTGGGGCTCTTTGTGTTTGTTCGGCGCTGTTTTGCGGCTAACCCACAGATTTCACCCACAAGAGCTTCGGCCGGGAGGAAGAGACAGCAAAGGTCAAGGGGTGTCGGTGCTGTGCAGGCTGCAGTCCGTAACCCTTCCCCCCAAGCCATGGGTTGGGGTTCTTGTGCTCAGGAAAAAAGAGAAATTGCAGTTCCGAAGGAAACGAGTCCCCAGGCAGACAGACAGGGCCGAGAGCTGCCTGTGGTCACTGCTGAGGCACCAAGTCCCCTTTCCATTAGGGTTTTTTTAATTTTACCCTTTAATTATGCAGAAATCACATGAAAGCATCTTTACTGAAAAACTTGTTTCAAAGCATTGCATATGAAAATACTATCACTTTTGATCTTCAGTTTCAACCCCCTCGTCTCTCACTTCCTTGGAATGACCATTGGTGTGTGTGTCCGTGCACATCCATTAGATCCCAGAATCTAGAGGTGGAAGAATTGCTGGTTTGAATTCCAGATACTTACTTGCTGTGTGACCTTGGGGAAGTTACTTAACCTCTCTGTGCCTTGGTTTCTTCAGCTATAACATGAGAATAACGGTACCTATCCCACAGTATTAATTCATGTAAGATACTTAGAAAAATTATTGGCATGTAGAAAGCAAATATAAGTATTACATATTATTACATATAATTTACTTATATACGTCAAAATATTTTTTATCACTGTGTGTGCTTGTGTGCATTAAACATAGAAGGTACTGTGTTTCATATCTGTCACCTTGTATTACTTGTAAGTGTGTCCTGGAGAACTTTCTATATCTGCACATTTCCCTCTGCCTCATTCTCTTTAATGGCTGTCGAGCCTCACAGCTGCAAACAATTCAAAGAGGCTTCACTCTTAAGTGGATTTATTATTTCATGAAGCAAGAGGTATGGAGGTGTGCTGCCTCCCCCCCCCCCGGGTTGGTTAGTTCAGGGTTCTCTGATATCCTCAAGGAGCTGTTCCTTCTATCTTCCCTTCTTCCATCCTCACTTTGGTTGTCTTTGTCTTCATACTTGTCCCTCAGAGTCTCAGGATGGCTGCCACAGCTCCGTGTATCACATCTTTACAATATATATGCCTGGGCCAGAAGGAAAAAATGTCCCTTTCCTGTCCCTTTTTTAAGGTCAAGGACATGTTCTCCAGAAGCCCTTTGCCCCTGCAGACTCTGCCTTACTTATCTGGGGCCACAGTTTAATACCATGCCAATTTCCAAACCAATCACTGGGAAAGGAAATAGAGTTACAGGTTTAGGGGAGACCCATCAAGTTCCTTCTCTGGGACTGGGGGAAGGGAGCTCAGCCTCCCTTAAGTGCTTAGCCGCGTGAAATTTGAATACGATGCAGGGCTGTTGGCAAGGAACGAGTCGGGGGCGGGGGGAGGCTGGCTGCTGGGGAGACACCTGTGCGTGCCTTTGCCCTCAGCTCCCTGCTGTCACGTGTGGAAAGCCTTCTCTGAAGCTGCATGGGTGGCTCTGCCTTTTTCTAAGTCATCTCCCTTTTTTGGTTTTCATTTTCCTGCCCCTGACGTCATAAAGCAGATGTCATTTAAAGCTCATTGGTTTGCTTCCTATCGGTCACAGCCTCTGTTTATTATTAAATCCCTAGGGTTTCAGACCCTCTCGAATGTTTTACTCCTATCATCATTTCTGGTTAAACCCTCAGAGAAATGACCATCACACTAAGGTGACTTGCAAAGGCACGTGTTGGTTCCAGCCACACACCCCTTCCCTCAGCACTCCCAAGGATGCAGGTGTCACCCAGGAAGCCACTCTCCCCACTTCCCGGAGCTCAGAACCCTGCTCAGCAGTCCACACACCACTTCTAAATACCACTGGTCCCTGTATGTGCCCTGTGAAATCCACTCTCCTCTTCTCCCTTTGACAATCCAGAGCCAGACTTTTAGGTGGCTAGGAAAAAGTTATACTCTAGAAAAAAGACTATACTTCCCTCTTTTCCCTTCAGCTAGGTGTAGCCATGTGGCACATTTCTTAACAATAGATAAGAGCAGAAGGGATGTGTACGTCTCAAAGTCATGCCCTGAAATAGTACTTGCTTGTGAACACCTTGCTCCTCCCACTGACTGGGAAGCAGATGTGATGGCAGGAGCTGAAGCAACCGCCTTAGACCCAGAGATGAAAGTTATGTGTACAATAGAGTTTCAGGGTTTCTGAATGTTAGTATTACGGACATTGAAGCCAGATAATTCTTGTCAAGGGGGACAATCCTGTGTATCATAAGATGTTTGGCAGCATCCTGGCCTCCTCCCAGTAGATACCAGTACCACACTCCAAGGCGTGATGAGCAAAAATGCCTCCAGACACTGGCAAATATCCCCTGGGGGATAAAATCACCCCAGGTTGGGAATCCCTGGTGTAGATGTTGGAGAGCTGCCCTGCCACCCCCCGAGTGACTCTCTGTTCTGTTATGGGAGAGAGAAATGCACACATGGACTTCTAAAGCAAGTGTTAGGGGCTCTGTCTGTTGTAGCAGCATAGCTCATACACCCATACAGTGTTAATCATTTTCAGTAGATTCTACTGGACTAAGTAGGGGCAAATTTATTCTGGATTTGGATAGATAACTAGCAGTTGACCCCACCAGATTGCTAGACTTGCTGTGTTCATTGAAATTCTAATGCAGTGTTGTAAAAACTTTAAAGTCTAGAACTAAAGTTTTAAAATAGGAAGATCTTGTATATAAAAAAATCCAGAGTGATGGCTTCTCTTTCGAATCGGCCGCACTAGCAGTGGCAGGCGTGCCTTCCGTGCTGGCAGCTGCGCTCTGAGCCCAGGCCGGCGCCGGCGCCCGAGTCCCGCCACTCCCCGTCGTGCTGCTTCTGCACAGTTGTACTAGCACCAAAGGCGGGGGGAAGGTGAAACGTCTTCAGGACTGAAGTTGAAAAAATGAAAATAGATTTAGAAGGCTGTGGGCTTCATGAAAGGTGGGGAAGACCAAATTCATGAAAGTGCAGAATGATGTATGTGTGTGCTCTGGAGGCTGTGTCTTCTAGACCCAAACTTCTAGGGACACGTTGATTTGACACACAGCTGGACCACGGGGGAGAAATTTTGAACTCCACACTGTCTCAGGAGCACCGGGGTGCGCATTCTCTGTAGATGCGTTGTGCATGCCCTCATGGCATGTTGTTGCATCAATTAGCAATGCACCCAGTGTGGGGGGGGCTGCTACGTCAGGCTCAGGTCTGCCCTCAGGGCTCTGTGCATATTCACAGAGACACACCGCTCTGCTTTAATAAGCGCAGTCAGCTTGTAGACCTGTCTGTGCAAGGCTGGACTCGAGCACTGCTGCCTCCAGGAAGACTTTCCAGATTGTTCTCCGACCTCTCCCTTCTTTGCAAACTCCCTGGCCTGTGTATTTTCTGTCAGAGCACCCTGTCATGTTACCTGTTGGGGTTGTGTTTTCATCGTTTTTTGGACCTTAGATTCAGAGGATTGAGGTTATCATACTCTGTTCACAGCCCATCGTCATCCTCGGCCATGCCTGCCCCTCTCTTGCTTCGCTCAGTCATTTCTTCCCCAGCCAGGCACGGGTTGAGTGTGCTGCCCATTTTCTTCCAAGATGTGGATTTTGTGAACGCAGGTGCACATAGTTTGACAACTTACATAAGTGCATCTGATTTGTAAAGTTCATGCTGTGGCTTGCTTTGTTCATTTAGCGCTAGGTTTCTGGAACCTTCCATGGTGCTATGGTGTAGGTGGCCTAACAGTTCTCAGATTTTGGGGTTACGACCCCTTTAGGCACTTAAAAATCTGTTGAGAACCCCAAAGAGGTGCTGTTTATGTGGGTTATGTACATTGGTGTGTACAGTCTTAGAAATTAAAACTGACAAGGTTTTAAAATCCATTTTATAATAACTAATTATAATAACAATCCACTTTAAATATAACTATTTTGAAAAACAAAAGTGTGAAGGGTTTCCTTGTTTCACATTTTTGAAAATCTGGTGAAACGGAAGTCACCGATTCCACCTGCCCGTGCATTCAGGCTGATGTGACGTGTTGCTTTGGTTGAAGTAGAGGGAGAAGGTCTGGCCCCATGGAGATACATATGTGGAAAAGGGGGGGCCTCGTGGTCACCCTGAAAGGGTTTGCAGGGAGTGGGGGTCAGGGTCCGGGGTCCTCAGGCCTCGCTTTGAGAACCACTGAACACTTTGGTGCCTCACACTGCACATCCTCCCTATTTTACCCATTTTCCTCCAAATAAGTACTTACTTGTCCACATAGCGGTCTTGCCCTCCGCAAGCCTGTGAGCTCCCGTGCATCCGGACAGGGGCGATTCAGCTTGCTATGTGCAGGATTGAGCAGAGTCTAGTACCGCGTCTAGAAAATTCAGTAAATGTTTCCTTCCCACCTTCTTTATGGGATGGCTAGGTGGGGGGATACAGCAGTGGATGCTGGTTCCTGGGGTGCCTGTTTTCTCCTGGACAACACCCTATAAAAAGTAAACAGAAACATATATTAGGTGGTTTGGTTAGCGATTGGTGCAAGGAGACCGAGTAGGGTGCCGTGTGAGGGTTGTCAGGGACAGCCTCTCTGCAGAGGTGACCGTTGACCCAGGACTCAAATGACCGAAGAAGCCGGTCCCCAAAAGAACTGGATGAGAAATGTCTCAGGAAGAGGGAAGGGCCAGTGCCAAGCCGAGGCGCGGGAATCCCTCGGAACGGAAATGAGTGAAGCGTCTCCCTGTTTGTGTTTCTCCACATTTACACGGCAATAGCTCGGTCCTAATCTCCTGAGTACACAGAGCATTCAGAACAGTCCTGAAGGGTTAGAAGTGCACTGTTGAGGAGGTCCAGAAGAAGCTTTGATTTGTCTCATGTCTGCACCCAAGGGTGAATTCATCTGGTTCCAGGTTGCTGAGTTGTGGCTGAGGCCCAGCTGGGCCAGATCTCCATCTGGGGGTGTTCGGTTCTCCTCACTGCCAGTGAGGTTGGAGGTGTCCTTGCTCCTAAATAGGACACTTTGGGTTGAAGGCGACAGAATCCCAACTCACACTGGTGATGGCGAAACAGAAGGAAATGGATCCAGTCTGGAGGTGGAACTTCATTCCAGAATGATCTCAAGTTTCTGCCTCTCTCCATTCCTCAGGCACGTCCCACAGGGCAGACAAGATGACGCCAGCAGCCTGGCCTCACACCCCCTGAGTTTAACCACACTTGGAAAGGGGCATTCTTCCCTGTCACCATCAGAAAATCTGTCAAAGGCTCAGACTGGCCATGTCCGAGTCAAGGCTCGTCCCTGAGCCAACTGCCACTTTTTCTCAAGCAAAAGTGTGATTCTAACCCAAGAAGCCAAACTCCAGGGCAGAATGCATCAGAAAGGAAGCTGCAGACTGTCCCTTGTGAATTGAGAACAAGGTTCCTCATTGAAATCCTGCAGAGAGAAGCTTGCAGGTCGAAAGTTCCTTCTAAAGCAGGCTTTGGGGTGGGAGTGGGGGATTCCTTTGCTCTCATTGTTTCCTTACAGAAAGGGCATGTATGGAAACAGCAGATTACCTGAGGGTGAGGGGTCGTTCTCTATAAAGACGTGGGTCTGAGTTGTCTATGCTGCGTGTGCCCTGGCTTTGCAGACAGTGCTCTGTGAATATGGGGTTGCCCTTCCTTGGGGAGTGGGATGGAAGACGTCCTCACTTCTATGGCATGGATCACCGTAGTTTGATCTAGTTGGTGTTCCCAGGTAATCGGCAAGGCAGACTCTTAAGGGAGTGGACTACCTGCCCAGGAACCATCCCCCTGCCTCCCCTGCTTCCGGAAGCTGTTCCAGAAGCTTCTGGAAGATTTCAGCGGTTAATGTCCTAATCTCAGGACGGAAGAGCTGCGGTTGGCTTAACTCTGGCCTCCTTGTCCAGCTAGGGTGGTCTTCTGGCCCTGATGGAAAGGTGAGTCTCGCGGTGGGCTTTGGGGATGGAGTCCTTGAAGGGCCTTCTGAAGGGAAAGCCTGTCACCATTGCCTCCACCTGCTGGGGATGATGGTGAGAAGACGTGATGCTCAGGGCTGTGGCGGCCGTCCCGTGGAAATGAAGGGAAGTCCGACAGCGTCCTGGAGACACAGTCCCGCCCACCTCTACCTGTCTTCTTCTTTGAGATAAGGAAATATCTTTTTCCTGAAGCCCCTGACATGCAGCCAAAAGCATTCCTCACCCATAACGTCAGATCCGTGAACTGCTTTTGTTAGGAACAAGGAAATTAAGAACTGAGAATGTGACATCGATAGACAGAAATAGGGAACTTTTGCATAGGCCAAAAGAAACTAAAAGAGAACACAGGGTACAGGATAAGGTTGAGCCAGACCCCACCCTGTTCCCGTGCGCGGCTTCTGCAAGCAAATAGCTAACTGCCACGTCTGCTTCTGTGCAACGCTTGCTTGCTCCCCCCTTTATAAGAACTTAGCTGTAAGCGCCAGGTGCGACTCTCGTTTGCAGCCCCTTTGGGCACCATGTCCCCGGACACCCTGAGAGCTCGCCCCTGCGCAGGTTAAACTTGGCCAATAAAATAACATCTTAGACCCTGAAAGTCTCCGATATTTGTTCTCGCGTTTGGTGGATTCAACACTTTCTGCACTGATACCCAATCGGTTGTTCAAATTTTGTTAAATTTTTTACAGCATTAAAATCAAACAGTGTTGTTTGTTCTTCGGTGATACTTCTCCCAAGTAGAGGTTACTAGATGAATCGCCTTCTCGTCCTTGGGTTGTTTCTCTCAGGACGCCTGCCACGGTCGGAGCAAACGCAGCCCCTGCCCCTCAGGTCCTTGAGCTCCACAGCCGCAGCTGCCCTCTGTTCCTGAAAGTTCTTGAGCGGCCATCGGGATGTCCCGGCTTCCAGATGGAGCTTGAGGGCCACCCCAGGGTCACCTGTACACATCACCCACTGGCTTACCTCTGCAGACAGCTACTTGCCCCAAAG
Source organism: Bradypus variegatus (assembly GCA_004027775.1). NCBI lineage: Eukaryota > Metazoa > Chordata > Mammalia > Pilosa > Bradypodidae > Bradypus > Bradypus variegatus. The sequence goes on from PVKY010005838.1 coordinate 15,916, forward strand.
TCATGTTACTTCTTATTAATTTCAGTTTTAGAAGGTGACATTTTCTAACCTTCTCCTAAAATTCCAAAGCCAAACCCTCTCGGAGGCCCACGGACCCCTTTGCACTGAAGATGAACAAAAATCGTTGCTAGGTGATTAAACTAATACTATCAACCAAAGTTGAGGGTTTTTTTTTTACCCCTGAAGTTAACTTCAGTAGCATACAGAGATCTGAATTCTGTGTATGTCCACCCAAGAGACAGCACAGAGCGAGAAGAACACAGATTCTGGAACCCAGGTGGCTTAATGAGTTAGTGCCTCATTTTCATGTGAAGAAGCTTACATTTGAGGGGCTGAGCAGATAGCTCCCAGGCTCTATGGAAGCTTCCTGAAGAAACAAGAGGGGCGCCCGGGATGCAGTGATGGCATATTAGGGACCACTGGCTCAAAATGGCCTTTATTTGTCTTCGTAGCAGGAGAACCACGTCAATCGGAGCCTTGCCCTTTAGGTGCTGGGAATCCGAGATGGCAGACTGCTGGGCACGAACCTCCACAGCGCTGCCTCAAGAGCAGGAAGTCAACACTGGGCCATCAGGTGTCGAGCCCCACAATGGAGCCCTCTGTGGGCAGAGACCCGGGGTCTTATTTTCTGTATTTTAGAAACTCAGGCTCACTGCTAGCCATGGGCAGGCACTCACTTAGGGCATAGTCAGTGAATGTTTGAGCCCCTGTCATGTGCCGAGAACCCCTGTCACGTTCCAGGGGGAGATGGACATTAACAAAAGATAAACGACATGGATGCCAGGAGGCCCCAGAGAAGGGTAAAGTGGGCAGATGGGCACAGAGGGGAGGCTGAGTCCCATCCTGAAAGGGCCTCTCTGAGGAGAGAGCAGAGCAGGGAAGGATGTGA
>PVKY010005839.1:0-16800 GCA_004027775.1 Bradypus variegatus
CCGCTTCTGTTCACGGCAGGGCACAATACGTATTTGTTGCTGGAAGCTGAATCCCCAGATTGGGCAATGGGGATTACAGATCCCTGGCTCGGGGCCCCTAAATCCACTCCTGCACACCTCCCCCTGATGGCACCACCTGACCCATACACACATGCTTTGCCGTGAGACACAGGGGTGTGAAGGTGCAAACTGACACCCACAGAACGGCCCCCATGCACACACATCCCCACATATCCACGCTCTCTGGGGCATGCACACCCAGATACTACATGCCTGGGTGCACCTTGCTGCAGGTACGTATCACACCTGGGTGCCAAAACATGCTCACGTGTGCAAGCCCGGATCTCCAGCAAACAGAGGCACACAACTGTGTGTGTGTGTGTGCACGTGCTCCCGACGTACTCACCCACCTGGCCACCCATGGGTACCACACACTTATTGAGGTGACACTGAGCCAAGCCCCACTTCACGACAATTATTGTGACATTTATTCGGCACTTCCTTGGTGCCAAGATCTGCCCGAGGTTGGTTAACTCATCTTCTCTAACACCCAACCTCTGGGTTAGGGACTTCTCTCATCTCCATTTAATAGTGGGGGAAATTGAGGCACAGAGAGGCTAAGTAACTTGCTCAAGATCACACAGCCCAAAAGAGGTAGTGCCAAGGACAAGGGACAGGCAGGCTGCCCTCAAAGTCTTTGCATACCTACTACTGTGTACTGCTGGGCACACTCACAGTTGCATACCCTCGTTCATTGTGCACACTCAGACACACCCAGACATCTCCTCACAGCTGGCACATACATGTTACACACATATACACAGCCAGGTGGGTGCAGATAGCCCATTCTTGCCTGTGTGGGACATGCCCACAGAGCAGGACGGATCCCAAAGGACAGCGGGTGGGCGTCCTGTGGCCCAAGTTGCCTGCTCCCCAGTCCCAGCATTGCCTTGGGGGCCACCAGCCTGCACAGTTCCAGCAGCCTCTGCATACATCTCCAGCTGCAGGCTCTCTGGGGTACCCTAGTACGAGCTAGAGCAGATGCTGCCACCCCTCGTGTTGCCCAGCCCCAGGAGGCCCCCTGCTCAATGCACACCCACCTGCCCAGGTGGTGAGCAGCTGGGCTCTGGCAGACAACAGCTGCCCGTGTTGGTGCCAGTCGTGAGACAGGCTTCACAGCCCTCTACAGTTTACAAGGCCTTTTGGGGCTGGGCACAATCTCATGGGGCCTCCTAGCCCTGGTGAGGGGACCCTAGGACCTGCCCAAGGTCACGCTGCCCTCTGAGTACCAGGCTTTTTGGAAAACAGGAGGTATCTCCTGGGCTCCCAGTGGCCAAGGGCAGATGCACTGCTCTTGCTGGGAGCCAGAGAGAAGCCTTGGCTAGCTGTTGCTGCGTTGGTGACCTCCAGCAGGCCCTATCCCAGCCTCGGTTTCCTCCTTTAGAGAGTGGGCCTCGTGAACCCTGGCTGCTGTGCCCCATGCTTGCTGGCTCAACCTGCCGGGGAAAGCCACGTGTGACTCACGGGGCTTGGCATAGAGCGGGCAAGGCCCCCTGCTCCCTTGGCCCCCTGCCACCTCCCTCCTGCCTCCCTTGCCACCTCCACCTCCCACCCCAGCCCCTACCACCGCCACCCTGGAGCCTCTAAGTCCCTGCCACAGGCTCCTGGAAGCCTCGAGACCCCTGACCAAGCTGTCACCAGGCCAGGAGTGTCCTGGCCTCTTGTGCACCCTGCAGGTTGACTGGACACCTACCAGGACCTAGTCCCCAACACCCCCCTCCAACTCCCGTGCTAGCTTTGGGGATACAACCCCGAACAAGAGTCCCTGCCTTCACTGGGAGGAGATGGACAATAAACAAACAAATAAACAAGATTAGGCCAAAAAAGGTACAATGGGGTGTTTTAATACAGTAACTCCAGGTAGGGAAGATGCTTTTGATAAAAGGGGGAAGGGGGAGGGAAGGTGTCCCTGGGCTGAGACCTCCAAAAGGAGAAGGTGGGAGAGAGCATCTGGGAGGAGGACAAGCCTCCTGCAAATGCTGCACGGTGGGGATGAGCTTGGCCTCCCGGGAAGAGCCCCTGGGATGCAGGGAGTGGGGGTGATGAAGTGGCCGAGGTGCGAGGGGGCTCGTCTCCCCCCCTGGCAAACTGAGGGCGGTTTGGCATCCCTCCTGCCTGTGATGGGAAGCTGGGGAGCAGGGGAGTGGGGAATGACGAGATCTGATTTACGACTTGGAAGGACTGCTCTGGCTGCAGTGGCATGCAGCACGGATTGGAGGGGCTCAGGAGGAAGGAGGGGGAGAGCAGGGACAGGCGACTGCATCTCCAGGTGGCAGACAGGCATGTCCCTGAATCCTCAGAGCTCTCAGGAGTGGCCTTCCCTGAGCCCACCTCCCCGGGCCAGCCTCCTAGCCTCTGACTCTGCCCCAGCCCCTCTCCCCTGGGGCGGCACTGGGTCTGGAAGTCTGCGTGTCAGTGGTGTGTCCTGCCAGCAGCTGCAGCCCCCAGCATCGCCCCGCCCAGGGCCCGGCCTGCAGGAGGCTTCCAATACATCGCGGCAGACGAGTCCCAGAATGCAAACCTGCCAGGGCTGGGCACATGGCCACATGCCTGCTCTTCACATGTGTCCCCACAGGCAACCCCCACCCTCACTCACATGCATCTCGGGGGGTGGGTGAGAGATGTGGGGGCAGGAGTCGCCCAGGAGCCTGAGAATGGTGGGAGAGCTTCCTCCATCAGGCTGTATGGGCAACGGCAGGGACAGGATAAAGCCACCCTGTGGTCTCCTGCCTCCACCTGCCCGGCCAGGGGAGGGGAAGGGAGCATCCCACCATCACCCAGGCCTGAGCGGGTCCCGGACCACGGCTGGGCCCTGCCACCCCTGGGATCCCTCTGAGAACCGGCTTTGTCCTCTTCCTGCCTGCGGGAACTTTGGGCCAGGGCAGAAGGGAAGAGTGGGGCGGATGCAGGCTCTGGAAAGTGGGCGGAGGAGGGGGTGTGGGGACACCCAAGGCGGGATCCAGCCCTTGGAACGTTGGAGGTTTCCGGCCACAGAGACAGGGCCTCGGGGGAGCCAAGAGGGGCGGGGAGAGAGACACAGAGGAAGAGAGGAGGACCAAAAGACAGAGTGGGGGAGAGGGACGGGAGGAGAAAAGCTGGGAGAGGCGGGGACGAGGGGTCCAGCAGCCTGCAGACAGGGCGCGAGCGCACTCCTGTCCCCAGAGACACCACACAACCCCAGCCCCTAGGGCTTCCCAACGTCTGTGGCCTGGGGTACCACCAGCTGAGCCTGATGCGGGCGGTCTGGCTCCTCGGGGCCCTGGTGGTCCTCCAGCTCCTTGGCTTTGGTCAGGGGGCTAGGGGAGCCGAGAGGGAGTGGGAGGGAGGCTGGGGAGGCGCCCTGGAGGAGGAGCGGGAGAGGGAGGCCCTGATGCTGAAGGTGAGCTGGGCAGGGTCTCGGTCCTGGGGTGGGGAGGGGAGGGCGGGGGGCGGGGATGATTGCATGCTTGGGAGAGGGGAGTTTCAGGGTTAGGGAGTGGAAAGTAGGGGCTCAGAGGATGGGGCAGCCGGTTCTGAAAAAGGACTTCAGGGCTTCAGAGCTGAAGAGGGGCTGGCAGGGCGTGGGAGGGGGTCATGGCCCAGTGGAGAGGGGCAGGATGGGGTTGACCATTCCCCCCTCCCCTTGTGCCAGCACTTACAGGAGGCCATGGGGCTGCCCCTTGGGAGGGGGGACGAGAGTCCTGCCGACACCCCTGAAGACATAGGAACTTTGGAGGCCGAGGAGGATGGGCAGGGGGAAGAAGAGGAGGAGGAAGCAACAGCAACCCCTTCCCCCCGCCCCAGCCCCTCTCCCACCCCTGAGGACCCCATCACTTACATCTGTGAGTATCCAGAAGCCCCGCCCTACCCCCAGGCCTCCGCGGCCACTTTCACCAAAATGCCCCGCCGGTCCACTGCCCTGACCTTTCAGTTGTCCAGCACCCAGTCCGGAGCCCCTGCGGACCCAGGAGCCTGGGGTCCCCGGCCCCGCCTCCCAAGAGCCCAGGCCAGTGTTCCCCCCGCCCCGCCCCCAGGAACCCCAGTTTCCCAGACCCCTCCCCCCGGGTACTCGGGTCCCGTGGCCCCCTCTCCAGGCGCCCCCTCCAGCTCGCGCCCTGTCCTTCCGCAGTGGGCCGCCTGGCGGGTCTGGACGCGGGCCTCCACCAGCTGCACGTCCGTCTGCACGTGTTGGACACCCGCGTGGCGGAGCTGACCCGGGGGCTGCGGCAGCTGCGGGAGGCGGCGGGCGACACCCGCGACGCGGTGCAAGCGCTGCAGGAGGCTCAGGGCCGTGCCGAGCGCCTGCACGGCCGCCTGGAGGGTGAGTGAGCGCCGCACGGTGCTGGGAGAATGGTGTGCAGGTGGGGGACCGGTGGCAGGAGGGGGCCCCGAAAAGCCTGGGCGAAGTGAGAACCCTGGGTGTCAGGGGCGGGGTAAGGACCCCCGGAGATCTGGAGGGCCAAGCAGGTTGCAGGGAGAATGCGGAAAGCGGGCGGGGCACTGGGGTAGGCCCTCCGCCCCTCCCGGCGGCGTCGACCCCTCTCTGTCCGCGGCACGCCTCCCTACGGTCCCGCCCCCCACGGTTTGGCCACGCCCCGGAGGCTCGGACTCTCCACCTCCTTCCTCCCTGGGGCCCCGCCCCCGGCAGCTCTGACTCCGCCCCGTCCCGCAGGCTGCCTGAAGGGGCTACGCCTGGGCCACAAATGCTTCCTGCTCTCGCGCGACTTCGAGGCGCAGGCGGCGGCGCAGGCGCGCTGCGCGGCGCGGGGCGGGACCCTGGCCCAGCCCGCAGACCGGCAGCAGATGGAGGCGTTGAGCCGCTATCTGCGTACGGCGCTCGCGCCCTACAACTGGCCCGTGTGGCTGGGCGTGCACGACCGGCGCGCCGAGGGCCTCTACCTCTTCGAAAACGGCCAGCGCGTGTCCTTCTTTGCTTGGCACCGCGCGCCCCGCCCCGAGCCCGGCCCCGCGCCCAGCTTCCCGCCGCATCCGCTCAGCCCCGACCAGCCCAACGGCGGCGCGCTGGAGAACTGCGTGGCGCAGGCCTCGGACGACGGCTCCTGGTGGGACCACGACTGCGAGCGGCGCCTCTACTACGTCTGCGAGTTCCCCTTCTAGCGGGGGCCGCACCCTCCCGGCCTGCTCCCGGGGGGCGGGGGGTTCCTGCGGGCCCGGGACCCCCTCCGTGCCTGTCTGCCCTACACACCAGGCTCGCTCTGGCGCTAATAAAGCCTGGTGGAATCTGACAGGAGCGGCGGGGAGCACGGGGTCACTTTGCGCCTTGACCTCGCCGCGCGCGAGCCGAGAAAGGCCAGACCCTGACCTTGGGGCGCCTGCCTTGTCCGGCCCTCAAGTTATCATCTGAGCCCCAGAATCAGAGATGGAGAACACGCGTGCACACGCTGCAGGCAGCTCCACCCCCATCGTGCCTCCACTCGCGGCCTTCCGTACCCAGGGCCTGTCATGTCTGGTCTGGGAAACACGGGAGAGTTAAAGGCTCTGACAAGTCCTGCAAGAAAGAGCTGCTTTAATTTTGTTTAGCCTTTGTGTATCAAACTTGTGTCACCGGATGGTTACGTCTTCATGTAACCTGAGGACCTGCTCTGAGGGGAGAGATACCCCCACCTCCACCCCAAGGGCGTCTGTTGAGATAAACTTGACCCACCATACCCGGAAGCTCGGGCTTTCTCCCAGGGCTCTCTCCTCTACTTCTTGCCTGTGAGACTGGGAGCCAGCCCCTTCCCCTTTCTGTGCTCACACCTCTGCGTCCTCCCCTACTTCAGCCATGGCACCACTCTGCCTTAAGTGTTGCTTTCGGATCCCCAGTGGATCCCCCATTTCCTGAAGGGAAGAGCCCCCTCCCCTTTGTCCCTCCGGGGTCCTTTCTCAGCCCCATGGGAGGTGAAAAATGGTATGTGTCCATGTGGCTTTGGTCAGGAAGGTTTTCAGGTTTTCAGTCGGGAGGACTGAAGACCTTGGCTCTAAACTCTTCCCACTCTGAGTTCACTTTCTCAGGTAGGTATGGGGCAGCAGGATGTCTTGAAGATGAGGAGAAGGCTGGTTAGCCAGACAGTAGGCATCTACCCTTGTCCAAAGGGCCCTCCATCCTCTGTCCTCACAGAGCTGACATTCTGGGAAGTATGTGGATGGCGCAGGGCAGTGAAGACCAGCCTGTGTTCTGGGGCCAGAGGTCCTGCCTCTGCCACTGAGGTACTGGACAAACTTGGGCAAACTAGACATAACTTTGCCCTGCCTCAGCGTCCCCGTCCGTACAGGAGATATTAACACCTCCTAGAACTGTACCAGACAACACCCAGATCTGATCGTCACTGGGCAATTCAACCTCATTTTTACTGCTGCTTGCTCTCTCCTGTCCCTGTCTTTGCACAGGCAAAATACCCAGTTCTCCCTTCCCTTCTAATTGCTTACTGGAACGTTTACTTCCAGTCCCCAGCATCGCCTGGCACTTGAGAGCCCCTTGAATGAAGGGGCCCTGCTGCGGACTCTGAGATGAGTCGGACCCCTAAACTTCTGCTCTTCCTGCCTGGCCTGCCTCAAGCTGAGTTGGGCGCCTCCTCTGGGTTCCCTCAGGGTCCTGGGTTTGCACCATTACAGCCTGCATCACAGTCGGAGCCACGGACTGGTCAATGTCTCCCCGACAGGACAGCCAGTACGCGGCATTCGAGGCTGATTCATGGCCCAGGGCTGCATGTGGGAGCCCTGCTCCCTCCTCCAGGAAGCCTTCCTAGGCCTCTGTGAGCCAGTTTGCCAATTCCCCTCCCCTGGCTCCCCGCGGAGCGCCTGAGTTCCAGAGGCCGGAGCCGAGAACCAAGGAAGGCCTCTGGAGATGGTTGGGTTCGATGCGCTCAGGCATCCTAGGGAAGTGGGGGAGAAAGGGCGCGAGGCTCGAGACGACCGGGCGGGAAGGGGAAGCGGGAGACTGCCGCGTCTCGTCTACAACTACAAATCCCAGGAGGCCGTGCGGCAGGCCCGCTCTCGCGTTCCCCAGCAGATTGGGTGTCCGGCGGAGGCCGAACCAGAAGCCCCAGTCTCTCCTCTCACGCGCGTTTCGCCTGGGGGCCACGCCCCTGTCGGTGAGGTCTCTCGGTAGTCTCCAATCAGAACTCAGATCCTGCTTCCCCACTCACCGGGCCTGTCCGCCAAGTCCCCCGTCCTGCGGCGCCATATGCTTACACGGGAACCGGCGTTCTGATATTTCTAAGAAGAAATTTTCAAAAGACGAGTGGATTTCTACGGATGGATCATAAATGTTTTAAAAAACGGAGTAAATTCAGAATAGAAAATATCAGAATGCCTAGAGAGTGTTAACACAATTTCTCAAAATTTGTGTGTCTAAGTTGGCGCTGAATTAGGATGTAAAGTGCTTCTCGCTTTGATGGGAAAAGTTTGCCAAACACTGGTCCAAAGCAGCTTAGTTTCTTAAAAAAGAAAAAAAGAAAATTCATAATTTGGAAATAATTTGAAACTTACAAACTGAAAAAATAAAATAGTACGAACACACATACACCCTTTTACACAGATTTATCAAATGTTAAGTGTTTACCCCATTGCTTTAGCTTTATCGTTATCTATCTATATCTACTCCGTATCTGTCCATCCATCCATCCTAGTCCAAGCAACAAGGACGAACCTGTAGTCAAAGGTTTATTGACCCACTGCAATGAACTGGGATAATACCACAGTGGAGTCGTGAGGGTCTCACCAAGCAAAGAAAAAGAAAAATCAAATTATAGGATCTTGGCGAAGGGAAAGATTTGGGTGAAATTGAAGCGAAGCAGTGTTTTGACAGGTTCTGTGCAAAGCAAAGCTGTGTCTACACGAGTCAACATCAGGCCTGGCAGGCAAAGCAGAGCCAGGGACCCGTGTCCCTGGGATTGACAGTTGATTCGTGTGGAATGCCGCATCCAGAAACCCCTTATCCGAAGCTCTGCCTCGGGGCTGCAGCAAGAGTAGGATGTTTCATTCTTAAGGATCTACTTTCAAACAGCAAAGTTTCTAAAAGTATGATTTCAGAGAACAAAGTGTCTGAGAAAGAAAGCAGGGGGAGGTGGCTCTTAGGACACCTTACAGCTGCAGCGTGTCCCTGGGAGAAACGTTTCCTGTGAACTTTGCAGCTAGCTCTGTTTGTGTCTGTAGAAAGAGGGCGGGGCAGATTTTTACAGTCCTAGCTAGCTTTAAGTTTCTCATATATATAAATGAGAATATACAGTACAAATATCAAATATATATTTCCAAACCATTTAAGGGTTTGCTACTCAGGTCATGGCCCCTGACCCTGAAATACTTCAGTTGTACTTCCTGAAGAGAGGGATATTCTCTTACATAGTAAATTTAATATTTACACAATATTTTAAAAATCTAATCTACTGGTGGCCTTCAAAGTTTGTCAGTTGACCCAATGATGTCCTTTGTAGCATTTTCCCCCTCCAGTTCAGGATCCATTATGGGGTCAGATATTACATTTAGTTGTCATGTCTTCCATCAGTATGGAACATTTCCATATTTATGATGTTGACAATTCAGAAGAACAGCCCCTGTGGCCCCCACCCCCTTTCTTCTTCTCCTTCTCCTTCTCTTCCTTCTCCTTCTTTTTCTTTCTGTTTTTTTCTAAAGAAGTTCCTCACTTTGAGGTTGTCTGGTATTTCCTCATGATGATTAGATTCAGATTATACGTTCTCTGCTGAAGCAGGAAGAGGTGTTGTGCAGGTGTTGTGTGTATTTCTCAAGGTACCACACCAGAGGCACTCAGTGCCTACTGCCCTCGTGGCTGATGTGAGTTTTGGTCGCTCAGTAGGGGTGATGTCCAATTTTTCCCCTCCCTTGCAAATAATTAGCAGTGTATGAGCAGACACTGTTAGATCACCAAATTTCTGGCTCCTCACCAAAATTTCCACCTACATTTAGCATGCATTGATAATTCTTGCCTAATTCAATATTTACCACAAGGGTTACACATTTACCAGTCAACACTCAACATTCTACTGTGGACAGAAGCCATCCCCTTCCTCCGCATTTATTTATCCATTTATTATCAGGACAGATTCATGAACCTGTTTTTTCCCGCAGCTTATAATTCATTACCCACCTGTTTTATTTATTTATTTGTTTGTTTGTTTGTTTGTTTATTTAAAGCACTTTCTTACTTTCTGGCATAACAAACCATTCCAGGCTTGTCTTGTACCAGCCTGCCCCAGCCCTGGAATCAGCCATTTCCAGCTCTTTGCTCCCTTTAGTGGGGAAAGGTGTTAGTGGTACCCGTGCTTGTTGTCCTGGAGCTGTCTTTGCTTCTTGGTTATTTTCAGCAGACAGGGCAGCCCAGCTCCTTTTCACAGATGGGAAGACTGAGGTGGTGAGAGGGTCTGTTTCTAGGAACCCTGTGGGCAGACCACTTCAAGCTAAACCAGATGGTGCAAATGCTTATTGGTGGAAGGGACTCAGGGTGGGGGAGCCATCCGATCCCACAGCACCCACCGGGCAGCAGCAGGCCTGGGGTCCTCTTCCCCAATACCAGAACCCAAGAGCATCTGCAAAGCAAGAAAGGAGACCAGGTATGCAAAGGACTTCCTGAGGATCTGATAGACCACCTGGGTCTGGGGGAGGAACAATGACTTCAATAAAATAAAATTTAAAAGATTTAAGTGAAGGGTGGGATCTGGAAAGCAATAAAGGTAATTCAGGGGCCTGGTGCTGGCAAGTCTCAAACATCTAGGGGTCATCTGGCTTCATCTTCTGTGGCCAAACCAGGTCACACTGAACCACAGGCTGGAACTCAAAGGACCCTCCAGCCACCATGGCTTCCTCCGTGCCTTCAGCTGGGCAAGCTCCCTCCTGCCTCAGGGCCTTTGGACATGCTCTGGGCCCTGACATCTGCTCACCCTTCAAGGGACGGCTCCAAGGCCTCAGGAACACTGAGGGGTCAGTTGCTCCTGTAACTTAGCAGCTCACTTTCTCTGAAAGATAACCGATTATCTCAATAGCGTTCATTGAAGAGCCATCCTTCCCCGAATGTTCTGCTGTCTCTCCTCCGTCATGACTTCGGGTCCATGGGTCATTTTCTGGGCTCTCTATTCTGCTCGTGAGTTCATTTGTCTAAGCCTGCCCCATGGCCACAATGTCTCAATAGCTATAGTTTTAAATAAAATTTCACGGACCATATCGTTATGATATGTAAAAATATGACACTTGACGAAGTTGGGCTTCTATCAGAAATTCAAGGTTGTCTAACATTAGAAATCTATTAATTCAGTCACCACATTAGCAGCTTAATGGAGGAAATCTGAAAGATAATCTCTACTGATAGAAAGCAAGCATTTGATAAAAAAATTTAGCAAAAATAAATTTTTTTAAAGAATAACTGAAACATCCAACTCAAACAGTTGGAAAATGAACAATAAAGCAAATCCACCGAAATAAGAACAAAAGGAAAATTAAAATCGTGGGCCAGAGTCAATGAAATGGATGAGGGGAAAAAGAAGATTAACAAATGCAAAAGCTATTTTAGTTTTTGAAAAAGTTAGTTGACTGGATTTTGGCAAACCTGATTAAGAAAAAAGAGATAGGCTGCAAATAAAATGCAAACTGTAAAAGGTAAATAATTATAGCCAGGACAGAATATACAAAAAGTAATGAAATAGTATTGTGACTTATTATGCATTAGCATTTTAAAGCCTAGATGAAATGGTTAACTTACTAGAAATATATAAATTCTACAACTGATGCAAAAAAGAAAGAACTTGAATAAACCAATAAATGTTAAAGTATTTGAAATTATAGTGAAAGTTTTCCCCTCCCTCCAAAAATTCTAAGTACAGATTGTTTTCTAGGCAAGTGATATTAAATGCTTAAGGAATGCTTGATTCCTATCTTGTACACTTTGTTCCAGAAAATGAAAATCAAGTAGAAGTGTCTAACTGGTTTCTGGAGGCTGGTGCACTGATGATTCCAAAACCAGATAAGGGCCGTATACAAGAAAAGACAATTATAGCTCCATTTCACTTGTGAATGTAGATGTAAAAATCCTAAATCCAATGATAGTCTACTAAATCTAACATTGTACCACAATTCATCATGATGAAATAGGATCTATCCCAGCAATGCAAGGATGGCTCAAAATTAAAAAAAAATCTTTTCATTGTAATTCACCGTATCAGTAGAAGAAGGAAGAAAATGTAATGATCCCAAGTGATGTGGAAAAATAATTTAGTGGTAATGTTTTTCATTTATTTATTATTAAAAATAAAACATTTAGCAAACTAGGAAGAAAGGGAACTTTCTGAACTTGATAAAGCTTCCAGCAAACACCATAGAAACTTTGGATGCCTTCCTTTTAAGGTCAAGAAAAGGCTAGAATGTCTTCATCACAGTTATTGCTTAACAGAGTACTGAATAAAAGTTGTGTCCAAAGTTTTACTAAAAAACATATGAGGTGTGAAGACTTGAAGGGAATAGAGAAAGCTGTCATTATTTGAATATGCTGTCATTATATACCCAGTGAAACCAATAGAATCAACAGACAAACTATTAGAACAAATAATAAACAAACTTCAGCAAGGTCCCAGTTATAAGGTCAACCTACAAAAATCAATTCCATTTCTCTCATAGGCAAACATAAAATTTAGTTTCAAAATACCATTCACAATCCCAACTAAAGCTAGAAATCGCCTGGGACTTAGCAAACAAGAAAACGTAAGATTCTATGGAGAAAACTTAAACTCTAATAAAGGACCTAAAAGATGATATGAATAAAAGCAAAGATGTTCTGTGCTCTTGGGGTGATTAAATATTATACAGATGTCAATACTACATGAATAATTTATAGATTTGATACAATGGTAAGCAAATTTCCACTTGGATTTTTTAAATTGAGATCTAATTCACATACCATATAATCTACCCATTGAAAGTGTACAGTTCAGTAGTTTATAGTATCATTACAGATATGTGCAACTAACACCACAGTCAATTTAGAACATTTTCATTACCTCTGAAAGAAACCCCATACCCCTTAGCTATCACCCCCAAACCACCACCCTTATCTTCCCCAGTCCTGAGCAGCCACTAATACACTTTCTGTCCCTACAGATTTTTCTATTTTGGACATTTGACATGAATGAAACCATACAATACGCGGTCCTTTGTGACTAGCTTCTTTGACTTAGCATAATGTGGAGGCTTAGCCACCTTGTAGAATATATCAGGACTTGAGTCCTTTTTGTGAACAGGCGACATTCCATTGTATGGCTATGTCACATTTTGTTTATCCATTCACCAGTTGATGGACATTCAGGCTGCCTCCACGTTTTGGCTATTGTGAATACACCAGTACCAACATTTGTGTGCAAGTTTTTGCATGAACAAAAATGAAAGGCTCCATGCATTTCTCATAAAAACATCAACCGGGGATTTTGTGGAAATTGAGAAGTGGATGTTGAAAAACGTTAAGAAGAAGGAACAAATGCCTGAGTCATCATATGAAGGCCGAGGTAGGAGAGCTTGACTTTCGGGACACAAAGGCTTCTTATAAAATCATCTCTGATTTGAACTGCAAAGGGTCGGACCTGAGCCGCCCTGGCAAATTCACATCCAACTCCCATTTTTCTTGCACATGATTCTATGCCCTGGTTCTAGCCACACCCCCTTCCTGGAATGCCTGTTTGGACATGGCCATGATTATCTGTCCAAAGGCTTCAAGGATCATGGATAATCCCTCTTCTTCTGGTAAGGCTTTGATGACATGCCCTTAAGAAAGAACCCAATATTTATCTGGTTTGAGCGCTACGTATAATGGGTCACTTAACCAACTGGATATCCATATGGGGAAAAAGGTGAATCTGGACCCCTACCTCACACCATACACAAAATCTATTGCAGATAGACTGCCAATCTACATGTGAAGCCCAAATAAAAAATATTTTAGAACAAAACATAGTAAGGCATCATCATGACTTTCACATAGGCAATGATATTTTGACAACACAAAAAATGCTGTGCATGAGGAAAAAAAATTATGTGGACTATATTGAGATTAAGAACTTTGAGTCATTAAATGGCATAATTAAGAGTGAAAAGGCAAGCCACAGAGTGGGAGAGGATATTTATGATAATGGATATATTCATATCCAGAATATATAACGAACACTCACAAATCAATGCTTAAAAAGTCAGAACAACCCAGAAGAAAAATAGGCTAAAACCTGAACAGCCTCTTCCCAAGAAAGGATGTCCAAATCACATTTCAATTGCAATAACCTAATCAAAAGGTCCCACCTACGAAAGGTCTACACCCACAGGAATGGAAAAAAGAACACAGCATTTTCTGGGGTACATAACAGCTTCAAACTAACACCATCCTGGCATTTAACAGCATGTCTTCTGCCTCTGGTTGAACTTTACATAAATGGAATCATACAGTATATTTTCCTTTGTATCTGTCTTCTTTGACTCAACCTTGCATTGGTGAGATTCATTCTCACTCTTGGGTGTCTTTGTAGGTCATCTATTATCATAGCTGTATAGTATTCCACTGGGTAAAATACCACCATTCATCTCTTCTGCTGTCACTTGTGTATTTAGGGACTTTCCATTTAGAGTATTACAAATAACGCTGCTACAAACATTCAAATATCCACATTTACCTTAAGTATAATCGGTATCCATATGTTTAGCAAAAACCGCACACAATTTTTTGACATGGTTTTACCAGTCCACATTCTCCCAGCCCTGTAAGAGTGTTTTAATTGCTCTGCACCCTTGACAACTTGGTATGTTTTTGTTTTGTTTTGCTTATCCTTTTTGCCATTCTAGATGTTTATGGTGTCATGCCATGATTTTAATTTGCATTTCCCTAATGGTTAATGAGTTTCAGCACCTTTTCATATGCTTCAGACTCAGCCTGTATTTTTCCAGCCCCATCCCTGGAATCAACCATTTCTCCAAAGGGCCCTGGTTCCTTGGAGTGGGAGTTAGGTGAACTAAACCCTCTCAGCAGACAGAATGAGGAAATATATGTATAAAAACACACACAGAGAACACTATTTCTGTAACTTCTATGTACCTCTAATTTCATTCAGACATAACAGGGTTCATTCTTCTCTTACTCATTTCCATATTTGTAATGTCCTTGTGTGATCACAACAGGCCTGGTACTCAGTACACATCGTATGTTTCCTTATCTGCTCATTCCTCGGACACCCAGAAAGTAATTTCAGAATTGCTAATGCATGTAACCTTTGTTTGCATTTATTCTTGTCTTTAAACTGGGATAATTACAGTGTTAGGGAACAGTCCCCAAGACCACTCTCCCTCCTCCTGACCCCAACTGCAAGTTCAGGAGCCCCCAGGACCACCCTCAAACTTCAATAATTTGCAAGAAGTATGCAGAGAACTCACCAAAAGCAGTTATAGTTTATTACAGTGAACAGAAACATTAAAATCAGCCAAAGGGAGAGATGCACAGGGCAGGGCCCAGGAGAGACTGGGCATGAGCTTCCAGCCATCCTCTCCCAGGGGAGCGGAGTGTTTCCAGCCAGGAAGCTCTCTCAAGCACTAGGGTCCAGGTTTTTAACTGGGGCTGGGTCACAGAGACCTCACTGACCACCTGCTTGGCTGCCCTCAGCCTCCTGCCCCTCCAGAGGCTGAGCTGAGCCCCAGAACCCAAGGATCCAGGTGAACAGAGACCCTCCTATCAGGCTGAAGAGTCGGGGGGCCTGGAGGTCCCCTCCCAGAAGCTGAGGGCAGAGGACAGGCCTCTCTTGAGGTGCACGGTTCAATGCTTTGCTGCACTAAAACTCTGTGTCCAAAAGTGGCTTGGGTTAGTTATCTTCTCCCTCCCCCAGCACCTGCAATTATGAATTAGCAATTCTTAAAGCTGAACAATTTATGGAGCATAGGGGCTTCCTTGGCTACCAGAAATTCAATTAAAAACAAAACAAAACAAGAGTAACTGTTGCGCCCACTGTAGGGCTGGGGCTCAGGAGGGCTCTGGGGACACCTGCTGAATGAGTGAGCTGGTGGCTGTGCAACTGCAGGAAATCCAAGTTCGGGAGCTGGTGGCCGGAGAAGGGGTGAGAGAAGCAATGCAGACGCTTCCCGCGAGTGGAGGTGAAAGCTCAGAGTGACCTCTTGACCACCTGTGGCTCCAGGGGGCGGCTGGCTTCCTACCTATAGGTAATGCTCCGTGGGCATGGTGGCAGCAGCTGTAAGCTCCTGGCGTCCTGGAGCCCCACGTTGGACAGGATGAAATCAGCTGTGCAAGTGTCCAACGCATTCACCTCAGACAAGGTCACTTTCCTGCGTGCAAGGGCTCAAATCCCAAGACTGGGGATGGGCTCCTGTATTGCAGCCTTGCGTCTCAGGCCGGAGTTACTGTTCACCCCGTGAGGGTTTTGGGGGGCAGGCCTAGAGGACAAGCAGGACAGGGACCACCGCTGGGCTCAGACTTGGGCCTCAGAGTCCGGGCTCGCCAAGGGTGACCTGTGATGCGCAGGCCGTGGTTTTCCCCTGCTCTGCCGCTGGCTCTGTCAGCAGATGCCCAGACGGACACCATGTCTGAGGGCCTCGCCAGGTGGCTAGGAAAGGGGAGGTAATGACTTACTGCCTCTGCCTGGAGTTTAAAACCAACAAATTAAATTAAATTGAAAACTCCGTTTCTCTCTCACACCAGCCACACGGCAGCTCTGGGGAATCTGTGTGCGCCGCGCTGCTGGAGAGCATGGAAAGAACATCCCGCCCATGAGGAAGGGTCTACCACCTGTGGTGAGTTTTAGACCCAGAACCAATGTAAAGGGAAGAAACCAGCGCAACCGATCCCAGCGCTAGTGCTTAAGTAAAATGAAATATGAACTCTTTTTGTAAGGGCACGGAGGCCCAGAGACTCAGTGTCCTGGAGGGTGGGTAGGGAGGCTGTTGGAGATGGAATCGTCCCCCTAGGAAGCCCCCGGTCCCGTGGGAGTGAGCCCATCTGTAAATCTGAAGACGCTATTAGTTAAGGGTGCATGCTGCGTGAGGGATGGTCTTCATCCGATATGGGGGGGGGTTCCTGAGGCGCAAAAGCAATTGGAGGCAGAAGTCGAAATCCGAGGAGGTGACAAGGCACAGACTGCGGCAGCTCAGAAATTTCAGTTTAAACCATAGCAAAATAGGGGACTGGTGGTTTGATGGGGTGAGCCCTCTACCACAGGACTTGCCCTTGGGAAGACTGTTGCTGCAAAGGAGAGGCTAGGCCTCCCTATAATTGTGCCTAAGAGCCTCCTCCCAAATGCCTCTTTGTTGCTCAGATGTGGCCCTCTCTCTAGCTAAGCCAACTTGGCAGGTGAAATCACTGCCCTCCCTGCTACATGGGATCTGACACCCAAGGGAGTGAATCTCCCTGGCAACGTGGAATATGACTCCTGGGGAGGAATGTAGACCTGGCATCGTGGGATGGAGAACATCTTCTTGACCAAAAGGGGGATATGAAAGGAAATGAAATAAGCTTCAGTGGCAGAGATATTCCAAAAGGAGCCGAGAGGTCACTCTGGTGGGCACTCTTACGCACAATATAGACAACCCTTTTTAGGTTCTAATGAATTGGAATAGCTGGCAGTAAATACCTGAAACTATCAAACTACAGCCCAGAACCCAGGAATCTTGAAGACGATTGTATAAAAATGTAGCTTATTAGGGGGGACAATGTGATTGGGAAAGCCATAAGGACCACACTCCCCTTTGTCCAGTGTATGGATGGATGAGCAGAAAAATGGG
>PVKY010005840.1:0-16808 GCA_004027775.1 Bradypus variegatus
TGGGATTACCAGGCTTCAAGCCTTCCAATAGGGAATTCTGGGCAAGGATCGAGTTGGGCCCAAATCCTCACAATATCATTTGAAACGTGTAGCTTTTCTAGGCAAAAGCAAATATCAGAGCTTAAGTTCCTACAAGCTCCCTCCCACTCATGCCTTTGCAAATCTTCTCATAGTGTTTCCCATTTAATACAATGGCTTGCAACCTTTGTCATGTATTTAGGAACACTTTTTATTTTCCTTTCTTTTAATGAATTTTTTTTTTCTTTTGGACCACAGGAGCAGTAGACTGAGGTTATCACTCCTGCTAGTTCATGTCCATTGCATCAGAGGTCCATGCCAGACCCCACTCTTCTTTTTGTCTTTCTTTTTCCCTTTACCCCCATCCCCTTGACAGTTCCCTCCTCTCCCCTGATAAGACTTTGGCTTGTGTATTTGCTATTTGTTATTGATTTTTTATGGGTCCATGTAAAATAGTTTTAAGTTACATAAACCTTATGTTATAGACTTTCTCTTTCTTTCTTTCCTTCTTTCCTTCTTTCCTTCTTTCCTTCTTTCCTTCCTTCCTTCTTTCTTTCTTTCTTTCTTTCTTTCTTTCTTTCTTTCTTTCTTTCTTTTCTTTATTTCTACTCAAAACTATTTTAAAGGCCTCTCTGGTGCTGTATACATAGAAGTTTCATTGCTTCTAACAGCTGTTTTCTAGCAGTTCATGTTGCATATGAAAAGTCTGCTGTAAGGTTGATTTTTTTTTATTTGTAGAAAAGCTTTCTGCTTTCCAAAAGCTTGTAAGATTTTTTTTCCTTCATTTTCCAGATTCAGAAGTTTCAACAAGAAGCTTGAGTATGTATTGTCACTTAATTTGTCTTTCCAGCTGCAGGCGATGGGCTATTGGAGGAGCAACCACAAGTTGAGTTTTGTTTGTGTTGAATGTGAGGTGTCGTAGAAACATCCCAATGGAGACACCTGACAAGCTGGATAAGAGAAGGTGTCTGGGCTGCGTGTGGACTCAGAATGGTCTGCTTGTGAATTCTACTTTGAGAAGAAAAGCATGAAGAGATAAGGCCAAATACCGTGAAGACTAGTTCAGGCAGGGAGCTCAAGGAGCTGAGCTGGGGAAAGCAGGGGGCCTAGCTCTATTTCTTGGTGAAGGGTTGTTTCCCTCCCCTTCTTTTTTCCCTTTATTTTTTAAAAATTGTAAAATACTTCAAATGCCATGTTACAGATAAAAATATAATAAATTCCCTGAGTCCCCATCCAACCTTATCAAACTAGTTTTTGCCACTTTTATTTCAGATCTTCTCTTTTAAGTTCAAGCATATTACAGACACATGTAATGTGTCTCTCTTTGTAGCTTCCTCCAGTCGTGTTCCAGAGTTAACTATTATTCTAATTTGGTGTTATTTGCACTTATTGTTTTCATACAATTACTGCATATTTATCCATAAACAGCATATAGAAGTGTTTTGCATGCTTTTAAACTTTATAGATGTGGTATCATATCGTACTTATTCTCCAGCTTGCCTCTTGCACTCAACATTATGTTTGCAAGCTTTACACGTGGTCCTAGTGTATTAATTTTCATTGCTGCAGAGTCTTCCAAAGATGAATGTGCTGAAAGCTTCAGCATTCTTTCTCACATCGACAACTTGGGGGCAGCAGTGTTTCTGGAGCTTCCCCGGGCTGGTGCTCCTCTGTTGACTGGGGGACACACCTGGACTCAGTGCTGGGAAGGACCCTGTCAGCGCTCACAACAGCTGGACTCACAGCGCCGGCCGCTGGCCTGCGTGGGCAGCTGATTGGGCACAAGCTGGAGGGCCGCGCCTGCTCTGGGATTCCAGGTTCCCTGAAGGCAGGGCCCCTTGTTCTCAGTCTCCACGAAACTCCTCTTACAGTGCCTTGGAGACTGTTAGCCCTTGATTAGTGGTTTTGTAGCGGTCTGGACTCGTTGCCAGGAGTCCTGGGCCCTAGCCCAGCCTTACGTTAACTTGGTACTAGCGTATTAACCGACGCCTCCTGGACATTGTCCCAGCTGGGCCGCGAGAGGGCGCGGGGAAAACCCGCGCCTGGAACCGAGGGCCGGGAGGGCCGGGCAGACAGAGAGCGGCTGTTTCTCAAGGCGGGCAGCAGGGGGCGCGCGCAGACCGTGCCATGCGTGAACCCAACAGTCCCCGCTGCGTCCGCAGACTGTACCCCGAGTCTCAGCAGCCGGGACGAGGGTGCGGGCGGGGGCTGTGCAAAGGGGTAGAGGATCCTAAAAGAGGAGCCTAGAAGTTAGGCCAGCTTGGTCTACGGACTCTCAGAAGCTACGGGACAAGAAGCAGGCGTCGGGGAGAAGAGGTGGGACTCCGTGCCCCGAGGGAGGGCGGAAGATGAGGGGGCCAGGGACGCTGTGCCTGGCGCTGGGGACGGCTGCTCTCCGGTAGGTGGAGTCAATGCTTCCCAACTGCGGTGGAGAAACTGGCAGACCTGCTCCCCCACCCGCACCCTCCAGGAGGAAGAGAGTGGAGTCAATCGCAGGAGATCCCCTGCGAGGAGATGAGAACGGCAGAGACCCCACTTTTCATCTAGTTCTCCTCCCGTACCTCGGGCGCCTGTGGTCACAGCTGGGATGTGCCGAGGTGGGGGAGCGGCGACCCCTCTTCCTGCTCCCAGACCGACAAAGGCCCTTTTGTCCTGACAATATGAACTCCCAGAATTACTTTTATTTTCTAATTCCAAAACTAATATATACGTGTTGCATAAAAATAAAACAATACCGAAATTATTAAGAAAGTGAAAGCACCTCAATTCTCAAACATAATAACCACTGTGAGTAGTATTATTCATATAAATTTCTATACCATACTTACACTAACATATCATTATAATAATAATTTTTACAGAAATTGAATCAAACTGAAAAACTTTAACTTGCTTTTAACTCAATATATTTTGGATACTTCACCGTGTCAGTATCTATAGCTCCACCTTGTTTTTAAAAATGGTTGTATAGTGTGTTTCTGTAAGTGATGGAGCCCTATCCACCACCACCCCCATTCCCCCACCCCTGGCATCCTTATTTGCACTGGGTTCTCTAAAAGTATTTCTTTAGGAAAGATTCCTAAGTGTGCAATTCCTGGGAGGAGAAGAGAGGCTTATCTGAAATGTTGGCTGGTGTTGCTGAATTGCCAGGTCACTATGTCTCGATCGAACAGCCATAACTGAGGTGGGGGCTGCAGCCCCCAACTCCTGGAACTGGCGGTTGCCTGACCTGGTCATTTCTGGCATCCCAGTAGCTTACTAAGGAACCAAGAGGTGGGTGAAGAGGAGGGGAAGACACAGAGGGAGGAGAGGGGTTTGTTTGGTCAGTTCAGAAGTGACAGTGGCATGAGAAAGGACTCCATAACTCCAAGAAGAGGGCTGAAAACAAAGAAGCCTTGTTTCCCAAGGAGGGGTGGCAGAGGAGCCAGTCAGAGGAGTGAGGCATGGGGGGTGGGGTGGAGATCCTTGGGAGAGAAACTGCCAATCCTGGGGAAGAAGGCCCCATGCAGGCACAGGTGCCCTTTCCAGCCCCAGCATCTATCTGGAGGTGGGGGACTTATACCCCTGGCCAAACCTCCCAGCCCCTACACAACCTATAGCCGGTCTTTGGAGGAAAAGAGAGAAGGCAGAGGACACCCCCAGAAGGACCCTGAGATGGAATCAGATACTGAATTGGTTTACAGACTGTGTTGGAGAAGACCTGGGGGAGGAGGTTGGGCCTTACCTGGGCCTTGGTAGGTGGGCAGGATTTGAACCCTCCCAGAAACCTGGGAAGGCAACCCAGGCAGGGGCACAGCATGAACAAAACCAGGGATGTAGGAATAACCGCAGACTGCGCCGGGACCGGGAAGGAGCAATGGAGGGCGTGGGGGAAGGGCTGGAGGAGCTCTGTCGGGGATGTGACAGAGGCCTGGGGCGAGTCCTATGTGACTTAGGAGAGGAGTTTCTTCGGGAGTCCTGAGCTGTGTTTCCGACTTCTGGGGAACCTTGGAGATCTGGCTTAAGAATCTGGACCCGTCCCGTGGGGCCTCTGGAAGCCTGTCAAAGGCTCACTTCCCGGAGCAGCCGAGGACTCACTGGGACAGTCTGCGCGGAGGAGCGCGGCTCCCTGGACACCAGGCGGCGCCATCCTCCCCCGCGCACCCCAGCGCACAGAGGCGAGGGGCCCGCCATTCTCCAGGCTTCACACCTGCACCTTCGGCTCTTTCTCCCTCCGCGTCCCCAACCAGGGGCTCTTTCCCCTCGCCCACCAGGCAGACAGACAACTAGGGGTGCAGGGGGAGAGGAGGGTTACAGTCATGTCTGGGGGCACGATGAGGAGAGTTGGAGGGTGGGACCAGAGGAGAGAGTGTCTGTGTGTCCTCCACTCGCCTCCTCTCTTCCTCCTGCCCCAATCTCTTAGCCTTCCTCACTCTGTCCTTCCGCTCTCTGCCCCCTGCCCTCTTTCTTTCATTCTCCTATCTTGGTGTTTGTACATCCCTGTTTTGAACGGGAGTTGGTCCTCCACGTGCATGTTGATTAGGGAAAAGGTGCAAAATTCATAACATTGGAAGGAAGGAAAAAACAATCTATCGCTCCCGCTCCCGGTGCCTGCTCCTTCTGGACCAACCCCCCGCCCCTGGAGCCCACCAGGCCCGGCCCCCGCCTCCCGTGCGGGTCCCAGCGCCTTGCCACCCTTGGAGCGGGTGGGGAAGGTTCCGGGGGTAAGGGGCTGGGGTCCAGGGCCCCCTCCCCGGAGGCAGAGTCACGGCCCGACCGGCGCCGCTGCGGGCGGAATCGAGCGCGGGGGATTGAGGCGGCCGCCGCGTGTTTGCCCAGCGCCCGCCCCCGCCGCCGCCCGCCCTAATCTCCGATACACTTGCGAGTTGGCTTCCTGCCCCGGGGCCCGGGCTTTCCGAGCAAACAGGCCGAGCGCTGCGCTGCATCCGAAATGCGGCATTTGAGCCCCTCGTAGGAGGAAAGCCGGGGCGGGGCGGCTCCGGGGTAATTGCCCTTCTCCGTCCCTAATCCCCTGGCCCGGCCCCTGCTGGCGGTGGCGACCCATTGTTTAATGGGGAGTCGTCGGTACAATCGTGAGCCTGGGAGGGAGCCGCGGGTACAATTTTCCAGGCCAGGTCGAATTCTGAGGGTGGTGGATGTCCTCGGAAAGGACATCGCGGCTGCGAGCGAAAAGACAGGGAGCAGAGAGGAGGATCATCTGCAAACTTGTAAGGGGAGCCGAGGCGAGGCCCACTTGGGTGAGGGAGGCCGGACCCCAGACTCGCTGTCCCTAGCACGAGGAAGGAGGGGTGCCGAGGACCCACGGCCATGCGGGCTGGGCATGAGTCCCAAGTGCCAACTGCGAATAGGCACAGGGTGCAGCTGCAAAGGAGCCGAGCAAAGCTCCACGAGAGAGGGAAATAGACGTTGCAAATCCCACAAGTAGTTAATGACAGGTCAGTTCAGGGGAGGAGAGAAATAGAGTGCTATGGGAGGCTTTGGGAAGCAAACCCACTGGGGCCTGGGCGATGCCTTCCCTGGAACATCTTCCCTGTGCCCAGTTGGGGTGAGTTCTGTTTCTTCCCTCCCATCTCCCAGCCACCCTCCCCAACTCCTGGAATAGCTTTCCCAGCCCAGGGAGTCCTGAGCAGGCCTTCCTGGGACTAATCTCACAGTTCAAAGCTTGACATCTCTGTGCAGGGGTGAGGCTTGGTGCTGAGGCCCTGGGGGGCCAGGGAGCAGAGCTCTTCTCTGACACCCTGAGGCTGAGGGAAGGGAAGCCCAGGCCTGGGGCAGAGGCTGGGCCAGGGTAAGCGGCGGTCTATAGAAATGGCACACAGAAGCAGAGAGATAGGGGAGAAATCTGGCTTCCGGTAAAGAGGACTCAATAGCAAAATGGGACCTCATCCCTCAACAGGGCTGGGACTAGGGTGAGGCAAGGAAGCTCCTGGGATGCAAAACTTAAGGGTACTCATTCTCAGGGTCATGTGAGGGCAGGGTTGGCATCTAAGAGTGAGGACCTCCTTGAATTTTGTGCCCTAGGAGTCTCCTTGCCTCATTGTAGTCCCAGGCCTGCCCTCGCTGCAACTGAGGGAGCCCTTCCCTTCCTAAGTGGCCCCAGCCCCGGCCATTGCCCTATTGATTTGCCTCCCAGACCCAACCTCACGGGGACATCACCCTCACCCTTCTCTTATTCGGCAGAGAAGCTGCACAAGGCAGAGACCTCTTCCCTCACTGTCACTGCCAAGAGCAGCCTGCGGGGAGGGGAGCAACTACTGCATAAATAGCTGATGAATAGAACCATGACCTTGCAGCTCCTACCCTCCGCTCATCCAAGCCAAAATTCTTCCCTCCAGAAATGGCCAGCTGCGGTGGCCATCCCTGGTTGCTTGCTTTACTTTGAACCCCATTTAATCCACAAGCCCTGTGCCTAAGTGTGTTAATTTGCACAGTTGGTGTGTGTTTGTTCTCACATCCTCTGGGAGTAAGCCCTGCTCCTCTCTCCAGCCAGATGCCAAACTCCCTGAGTGCCTGGACCAAGTCTGGCAGGAATTCCCTATCTGCCCTGCAGTTCCCAGCCCCGGATGGGCCTCCATGTGTACTTCTTACCAAAGGATGGACACCCAGGGCCCTATGGCCTTATTTCCAGGTGAGGAGTGGGTGATCCAGGTCATGTGTCTCTGCAGTGACAGAGCTGGAGCTGAAACTGGGGTCTGCTTCCAGGCCGTGTGCTCTCCTCGCATTCAGCAGTGACATCAGATGAGTTATCAAGTTATGGTGCTCTCTGCCCCAGGATGCAGGTATGGGTTGGTGGAGCTTCTCAGCTCTTCTCATATCATTCCAGGTACGTGGCCAGCAACTGCAATGAATGTGCGTGTGTGAGCAGGCAGGCGGGGCTATGCTGCCTAGTTGGGGGTCTGTGTGTGTGTGTTTGTCTGGGAGGTGTGTGTTTGTGTGATGTTAGCGGAGGCTGGGTATGGATTCTGTTGGAGGTGAGTGTGCATTTATGTGGGGGGGTTGGCTGGGTGCGCATGTCTGCTGACTGCAGGTGTGTATGTGGTATCTCCTCAGTTGTGTCGGGGTGTTTGTGGTTTTTGCTAATGGTGAGGGTAAGTGGTGCCTGTGGGGTGTGTCTGCAGAGCATGCATAGTGCTGGCAGGGATGTGTGTGTGTATATAGGTGGCTGGGGTGTCTGCATGCTCTATCATAATGTTTCCTTCCAGAAACTTCTGTGTAAAATGCCTGGTGATATGCCCCCACCATTGACCCCGTGCCTGGTCAGAGGCTCCTGCCCCCAGGCCTGGCTAGAGAAGATGCAGGGAGGGTCTGGGAAGTCTGGCATCTCATGAGGTCAGGAAGCTGAAGGACAGCTGTAAGCAGGGGCATGGAGACCCAGGCAGGGACAGATGTTGGCTGCTATAGGTGGCTGGGGACAGTGCCTGGAGGCCTTGAATCCCATTGTACAGAGATGGCAAAGCCCCATGCACCACACAGATCCCAGGAGGTCAGCGCTTTGGGCATGTCAAGTCTGGGTCTCAATCCAGGCCAAATATGCAGGCTCAGGACACTTCAAAAGGAGAGAAGCCCTGGGAGAAGGCTGAGCTCAGGGACAAATCGGGGGAGAGAAGTGAGCTAGCTTCTCTGGTACCCTTCATGGCAGATGCAGCCCCATGCCAGGGCACAGGACTTGGTGAAAGGAGCAGGAGCTGGATCTCAGCCCAGTTGGCTCTCTGGCTAGGTGCCCTAGTGCAATGTGCAACCTGCCCAACTGTACATGGCAACCCTGGATCTTGGCCTGGGAACCCGTGATCTGATTCCTTGGGTGCTGGCAGAGGACTGGGGGATTGAGCAAGAGAAGACATCCTCCTAAGGCTTCAGAGGAGTGGGAAGGCCCAGCCAGGATGGGCTGGCTCCGGGAGCAGGACAGTGGGAGGCCTGGTGGCTGGGCACACTGTCTTCTGGAGACCACTGGTGACACTGGCTGGTCCTTCTCAGCAAAGACAGGGCAGAGGGCACCACATCCCAGAAACTTTCCACTCCACAGAGTGTGAGAATGGCCATCTGTCAGCCATGGGAGAGGTACGATGGGGAAGAGTAGACAAAAAAGCCAAGGGAGGGCTGACCAGAAAGGACATGCAGAAAGAAGGCTGATAGAGGAGAGGAAAGAAGCCTTCTGAACGGTAGCAGAACTCACCATGATTTATAACCTTGGACTCCCAACTTTTTTTTTGGCCTCATCTTTCTCATCTGCTTAAGAGAGTAGGGGAAAAAAAATGACTTCTAAGGTTCTTTTCCCTTTTGATTTCAGCCATAAACAGAACTGGACTTACATGGGACTGACCCAGATGACAGCTGACCCTGGCCTGGTCTTTCACAAGCTCCTGTCCAAGGGCAGCTGGGTCAGGGGCCGGGAAAGCGTGGATGGCTCAGTGCAGCCTTCCCCAGACTGAACACTCTGCTCTGGCCCCACAGCTTGTCTGGAACACTGTACTCATACGTGAACAAAGGTGCACAACTATTACTGACTTTTAGCTCCCAGGAAGACTGTGTCTTTCTAACACAATTCTAAAATCAAAACTGGAGCCCAGCTCTCTGTTTTCCAGGGCGGAGGTTTTAGGAACCTCCAGCCAAACTCCAGAGTTGAGGCTAGCAGCCTGGGATGCTTTATTTGGTCCCTGGGGCCTGGAGGACAGAGAAGGGCAAGAGGCAGAGAATTCCAGGCCTTGGAGGTCACAGGGAAAGCCAAGGACGGGGTGGGAGCTGGTTGCCTTTGCACAGAGGAGGGAGGGGGAAACGATGAGAGAGATTTTTCACCTTTTGGTAAAACAAAACAAAAAAAATTATTTCTCCTATTTCTTTCCCTGAGATTGATGATAAACTGTCTATCCCCTAAAAGAAAATGATAAAGACTCTAATTTTGACTTGGAGGCTTAGAAATGCCATTTCTACGCAAAACAGGGAACCCATAATCAGACTTGAGCGGGGCAGAGCTTTGATGGAAAATGTTTTCCTCTCTCCCTCTATTTCCTCCCCTCCTTCCCCTGGCAAACCAAGATGCCCGACAGCTAAGAACAATGCTCAATAAAGTGAAATAATATTTTAGTCAAAATAGGCTGAGACTGCTCCCAGCCAACTGTAAATTAGCATTTTGAGGGCAAATATGCAGACAATTTGAGATAATGAAGCCTGATTATTCAATCCAATGAATGTTAACTAGGAGGCAGAGGCTCCACCGCCTTATCTCACTCAGTTCGATTTATTTTTTTTAATCGTTTCACATTTGAACTCTTTATTTGTTTCTGTTTTATGCGTGTCCTCCCCCCCCACACACACACACTTACACACCCTCCTTCCCTCTTTCTCTTCTCCACCCCTGCCCAGGCTGCAGAAGAGGACAGCTAGGGGACTGTCAGTCTGTCACCCAACCTGGCCTTCGGGTGGACATCAGCAAGCCTGGTGGTGTACCTGCTGTGTGCACAGTCCTTTGTGGAGCTGGGGGCCGTGGGGGGCTTGATGTGCACTAAACAGACAGAAGACTCAGGCCCTGCTTTTCAGGACATACAGCAGGGCTGGGGACAGGTCACAGGAAAGTTACACGAGTATAAAGAATCAGGCTGGGTGTGGGTGAAGTGGAGACATGTGCGTTGGGCATGAATCCATAGAAAAAATGCCTTGGACATCCCTCAACCCACTTCCCTTTCCACAAGGTCCCTGGGGAGCCCCTGCCCCTAGGAGTCATGGCGACCTTTTTTACATGCTTTCTGGCTCCAGGCAGGACTGGCTTTCATAATTTGCGGGCATTAGTGCAAAATGGAAATGTGGTGTGGTGGGCACTGAGGATACTGCCCTTCTTTTAGTTGGGGAGCCTGGAAAATTAAAGACAGCCTTGTCCACCAGTTTCCTGCTGGGTTCCATCAACAGGAGGCGCTAATGGGAGACTAGGGGGTGGGAGGAGGGACAGGTGAGAGTATTTCTTTTCTCTCTCCTTCCAGCAGCGTCTATGCTGTGAGCCCCGCTCTGCCCTGGCAACCCCAGCTCCTGGGCTCTGGTAAACTCCATCTCCCTCTGACCCTTGTTTTCAGCTCTCCCAACACTCCTGGAACTTGGTTCTCAAATTAAATGCCCTCTATCGTGAGGGCCCTGGTGGAGGACGGTTCTCCTGAGCGTTCCTGATGGGCCCAGGGTGCGGGGCTGGGGGCTGGGTCCACATATCTTCTCCTCATGGACACAGCCCATCTCCTCTGAGGCCCACCTGGCCAGCCTGGCCTGATCCACCCCGCAGAAACATCTGGGCAGAGGCCTATGGGGTCCCCTTCCCCAGCTGGGGAGTGGGGGGCAGGGAGGAGCCAGGGCTGAGTGGCAGCTTTCGCCAACACCTCACTCTTCTCTTCTCGACATGTTTACTCACAGGCTGTCTGGAAAGTGAGAATCCTCCCTAATGCATGTTTCACCCAATTAAATAATTAACTCAGAGTGTTGCTAAGCATTCTCAGTGAACGTCTTCCAGGCCTGGCGGCTTCCGGCTTCCCCATGCCAGGCCGTGGCTGCTGCCATCCAGGCCTGGCCAATGCTGGGAGAGGCTGGGAGGAGGAGCCGGGCCTGGAGGGGGCTCCGATGCTTCCGAGCCGAGATGACCTGAGGGGAGGCTGAGGCTCACGGGGATGGGGATGGGGGCAGCAGAACGTTCTGAGCCCTTCAATTCAGTCCTTCAAGGCTTTGCTCCCCACCCCCTCCATTCCTCCCTTACCCTACTGCGGAGTCTCCATTCCTTCAAGGTAGAAGAAAGGAAGAGAAAGAGTCTTCTCTCTAATGTGAGGTTTTTGGTTCTGGGGAGAGAGCTGAGCTGTTCTCCAACCTGTAAAATCAGGTCAGAAACGTACCAGGGAAAGGCTAAATATGTTATGCTTCATTCATACTGTGGAATATCACTCAGCTCTTAAAAAGAATGAGGTAAATTTACATGTATAGACAAGACAAGATCGCTAAGATATTCTAAAGTGAAAAGATTTAATTTAATATACGCAAAAATGATGTGCACATGTATGAAAAGACGTGTACTTCTATGGAAGGAAGCAAACCAAACTGTTCACCATGGTGATCTCTGTGCCTGGAAGTGGAGTAGAGAGAAGGGTAGTATTATCTCACTCTCCATACCGCTGAAATACTTGACTCTTTTACAATGAAAATGTGTAATTACATCATTTCTATAATTAAACAAAAATGCAGTGAGGATTTTTTTTTTTTTAAGAAATAACTATGTTAGGAAAAAAATTGCACAGAGGAGGATGTAGGAGTTTGGATAAACTGAAGAAAATAGATTCTTAACTCTAGGGAGTCTAGATTCTTGAATAAGTATTTTTCAACCATTTTGGCCTCAACTCACAGTAAGAAAAGGTTTTCATCAGAACCTGGTACACATGTATGTCTATTTGAAACAAAAGTTCCACAAAATAATATTTAACTTTAGTACATATGCACCCTGGTGATTTCTATTCTTTTCTAGTTCTCCCTTATAAAATACTGGTTGTGACTTATAGGTTTCATGAGCATTAATGGGGTCCAAACTGCCATTAGGAAAACGCTGCCTAAACTGATGGGGCACCTGTGCCCTCTTGGAAAGGACTGATTCAAGCCCTTGGGACCCACTTCAAGTCCCCCAAGGAACAGGAAGAGATGTCACTCGCAGATACGACCACTGGATGGCAGCACTGGTTGCATTTGCCACAAATCCAGGCGCCAGCCGGCAGGTTTGCGGTTTAAACCAGGCCCTTCTCCATCTCTAGGGGCTCCTGAGCTTAAAGGCATTACAGGATGGATGGCCCCCGGATAGAGAAAAGAACTCCACGAAATAGACCACAGAAGAGGCCCAGACCTCCTCCTCTCTGGTGTAGTCTAGTCTTAAGAGTGGGACTAAATCCCACCACGTTCAAGTCCCAAATCCCCATTACTAGCTGTGTGGCCTTGGGGAAGTTCCGTAAACTCTCTGAGTCTCACTTTCCTCATCTGTAAAAGGGGCACAGGCAGGAATTTAATAACACTCAGTTTTCTCAAAGAGTTGGGGGCGCTAGGAACAGTGCAGGCAGTCTGTAAGTGTAAACGATCATTATTATTCTGCGTTCCCTTCTGATTGCTCCTGCTCTGGAGGTGAGGGTGGGGGGAGGGAAGTCCTTTACAGGTCAATTAACTGCAGAAATGAATGAAGCTCGGAGAACCCATTCCCACCCTCCCCCTATGGCGGGCAGAGTGCGGGGCCCCGCGGCCCCGCCGGGGAGGTGGAGTGTGGCCGCGCTGATGAAGCCGATAAGCCACGACTCCCGCTGCCTCGTGACCCGAGTCCTGAGGCCCTGCCGCGCCCCTGACACCCCCAACACCCTCAAACACCCAGAACCAGGCCTATCTCGGCCATCGCTGCTCCCCGAGCCAGGCCCACTCTCCCCTGACCCCGCAGGGGGGCAGATGACAGACGCACCCTACAGATGCCCGGAGCGGCCCCCGCACTTCCCCCTCCGCACCTCCGCGCGCGGCTCCCGCCCCCACCGGGTGCCCTATCCTGTCTCAGGCCACCTCCTCGCAGGCTCTGCTTCCCCACGCCTCCCTCATGGGACTCCAACCTCTCTCCTCTCCAATCTGGCTCCACTAAAATGTATCCTCCCTGCGTGTCCGCTCCCGAAAGCCCTTTCCCCACCCTGGGTCTCCCCCCCACACACAGCCAGGTCAATCTCAGCCTTTCCTGGCCCCAGAGACAGCGCCTCTGCCTTGGACATCTTCCAAATATCAGGGCAAGATGTTATCTGTCTAGAAGTCTGAAAACAACTTCCAAAACTATTTTTAAAAGCCACTGCCTTTCTTCTTTTGGAATTTATTTGATAAACAAACCAAACCAAACCAAAAATCCACCCAGGATAGGAAGCAAAGGAGCGGAGAGTAGCCTCAGCATTAACCAAATAGATCTTTTCATTTTCTTTTTTTTTTTTTAAATATGGAACGCTTCACAAATTTGCGTGTCATCCTTGCGCAGGGGCCATGCTAATCTTCTCTGTATCGTTCCGATTTTAGTATATGTGCTGCCGAAGTGAGCACTCATTTTCTTTATTTTAATGAGTGGTAAGTGCACATGGGGAAAAATTCAAATGTTTCAAAGAGTATTCAGTAAAATCAAATCTCATAACAACCAAATACTATGCAGAAACCTTGACTGGATTCTGGTTGGTGGAGGGTCGTGGTGGCTAGGAAACGGCCATAAAAGACATTTTCCTGACAATTACGGAAATTCAAATTTGTCGAGATGTTAGAAAATGTTAGGGAATTATTGTTTATTTTTAGAAATGAGCGAATGGCATTGTGATAGTATAGAAAAATGTCCTTCTTTTAGGTGATGCATGCTGAAGTAATTAGGAGCGAGGTGTTTTGATGACCAAAGAAAACTTATGGATGGCAAAAAAGCACGTAAAAAGAAGCTCTACATCATTAGTCACTAGGGAAATGTAAGTTAAAGCCACCTTGAGAGCCTACCAGGTTCATATTTAAAGAGTTAAACAAACAAACAAGCAAACAAAACTCCAAAACCCTCTGGCAATCACAAGTGTTGGAACACGCAGAGCAACTGGAAGGCATGCAAAATGTCACAACCAACAAGAACCTAAGGAGATGTGATCACTAAATGTAACCCGGAACAGAAAAAAGATGTTAGGTAAAAACTAAGGAAATCTGAAGAAACTATGGACTTTAGTTAATAGTAATGTGTCCATATTTGTACATTAATTGTAAAAATGTACCACACTAAGATGTTAATAATAGGGGAAATTAAGTGTGGGGTCTGTGTAAACTCTTTGTACTATCTTCTTGACTTTTCTGTAAATCTAAAATTACTTGAAAAAATAAAGTCTCTGAAAAAAAAAGATTTTACTCACAAAAGCACCAAATACTATAATATGTGTAGGAATATACTTAAGACTTTTATAAGGAACATCTATCTTTATCAAATGACCTGAAAGAAAACACAAATAAGTGGTAGGAAAGACAATTAAAAAGAAAAAGCTACATACTGTAAGATTCCCTGTATATGACATTTTGGAAAAAGCAAAACTATAGGGATGAAGAACAGATTAGTGGCTGCAGATCAGGGATTGGGGAGGGGGAGTGTCTGACAACTGAGAGGTGGCCAGAAGGCATTTTTGGGTGGGGGAATGGAAATGTCCTGTAATTTAATTATGGTGGTGGTTACAGGACTCTATGTATTTGTTAAAATTCATAAAACTGAATACCAATAAAGAGTACATTCTACTGTGTTCAAATTTAAAAACAATTGAATGAATAAATAAGTCAATAAGTAAACAACCAAATTGAGTCTTCTTCCCAGTCTTCTAGCTCCTCAATCAACCACCATTACCTTTTTCTTTGTATTTTCCCAAAGACATTCATGCATGTACAAGAGTGTGTACATGTGATTCGTACAGATGATGGCAAGGTACACACCTTTGGCTTTGTTGCCTTTTTCAATTAATGTATCTTGAAGATCAAACCTTCTCAGTTCACAGAGTCCTGTCTTGTCCTTTTCTACAGCTGCATAGTATTCCACATATGGAGGTATCTTAATTTATTCAACAACTCCCTATTGCTGATTTTTGAATTTTTGGAATTGCAAACAATGTAATGTATTGAGCCTGCTGTATATGCTTCTTGGGTTATCGTTTGAAACTAACTAGAGAAGAACTCATAGGCAAAGTCCCTAAAATGACAACATACCCTTTTTTTTGCCAGGCACTGTGCAAAAATGACCAAATTTAAACTTCACAGGACCTCACAAGAAAAGTAGTAGGAGCACTTTATAGCTAAGATTTAGTACCAGTGGTGGACCCAGGACTCAGTCCCAAGCATCTCCCTCCTCACTGGGATGGTCTTATAAACTGGTCGTCTGGCCTCCAGACCATATCAAATCTGACCTACACTCAGCTCACAGACTCCTCTGCCTAAAGCATGGCTCTGACCAAGTTACAGCTCTGATCAAAACCTTTCGCTGCCTCAAATAAAGCCCTGAGGCCAGGCTTGCCTTTCAAGGCCCTCTGTGCCCCAGGCCCAGCCTGCCCACACCTCCAGCATGCACCCTGCCTCCACCCTCTCCCAGGGTGGCGTCCTCCTTCTCATGTCTGGTCTGCTTGGCTCACACTTTCCCTTCCCCAGGAAAGCCATCACCTCCTGTCTCTGCCAGGCCACACCCAACCCATCTCTGATGGCTCAGCTAAAAGCCACCTTCCCATAATCACTAAGAAAAATAGCTGCCAAAATACTCCCAGTTTCTACCCCCAAACTTCTTCCCTCCTCCCCACACTAACCCCATACCCTGTGTTCTCACCCTATTCCGACCCTTTCAGAGACCTCATTTTAGCAACTATGGCTGGACCAGGGCCAGTTTAGCCAAAATCAAGCTGAACAACATAACACAGTGGTTTAAAAAAGAAAGAACATTCCCCAGTCATTTAAATGTCTATTTACTTTTGAATAGTTAATAGATTTATATCATTAAAAATTCTAACAATAAAAAAGATAAGAGTAAAAATTTTCCCTCCCTCCCATCTCCCAGCTACCCAGTTTCCTTCCTTGTAGGCAACAAATATTATCGGTGTCTCATGTTTTTGAGAGGTTTTGTGGTGGTGGTTTTAAAATATGTCCAAAATTCTGTGATACTCCTCTCTTCAGGGGGCAATGCTACCTACTTCTCTACTTGAGTGTGGGTAGGACTTGGTGACTCACTTGTTATCAATAAAATAGAGCAGCTTCCACTTGGCAGGTGAATTCACTGCCCTCCCCCAATGTGGGACCTGACTTCCAGGGGTGTAAATCTCCCTGGCAACATGGGACATGACTCCCAGGGATGAGCCTGGACCCAGCATCATGGGATTAAGAAAGTCTTCTTGACCAAAAGGGGGAAGAGAAATGAAACAAAATTAAGTTTCATGGCTGAAAGATGTCAAATGGAGTGGAGAGGACATTCTGGAGGTTTTTCTTATGCATGATATACACATTCTCTTTTAGTTTTTAGTTTATTGGAATAGCTAAAAGGAAATACCTGAAACTGTTGAACTGCAACCCAGTAGCCTTGATTCTTGAAGACAATTGTATAACTATGTAACTTACATGGTGTGACTGTGTGATTGTGAAAACCTTGTGGCTCACACTCTCTCTATCCAGTGTATGGACAGATGAGTAGAAAAATGGGAACAAAAATTAAATGAAAAATAGGAGGGATGGTAGGGGATGGGATGTTTTGGGTGTTATTCTTTACTTGTATTTTTAATCGTGTTTTAATTTTTATTTTTTAGAGTAAGGAAAATGTTCAAAAATTGATTTTGGTGATGAATGCACAACTATATGATGGTGCTGTGAACAACTAATTGTACACTGTGGGTGACTGTAGGGTATGTGAATATAACTCAATAAAACTGAATTGAAAAAAATAATATAGTAAATGTGGTGGGGTGTAGACTTCAAGACTGGGTCACAAAGGGTGCTGCAGTTTCCTCCTTGCTTTGCTCTCACTTGGGTCACTTGTTCTGCCATGTCACAAGGACACTCAAGCAGCCCTGTGGAAAAGTCCGCAGGTCAAGCAACCAAGGCTCCTGCCTGCAGCCAGATGGGTGAGATGTCATGGTTGGGGGGGTCCTCCGGTCCCAGTGCAGCCCCAAATGACATCTTAACTGCCAACTCATGAGAGCCCTTTAGCCAGCTTAGCCATCCAGCTAGGCTGCTCCCAAATTCCTGACCCACAGAAATTGTGAGATAATGAATGTTTGTGGTTATAAGTATTGGAAGTA
>PVKY010005841.1:0-16796 GCA_004027775.1 Bradypus variegatus
TATGTATATATGAACATATATTAATTTCAAGTGTAATTTGAGCTATAGATGATGTAAGCTTGGGAGGTTGAGAGGCTTCATGGAGAAGGTCAATATATAGGCTGGTTCTCACAGGAGAAAACTAAAGGGCAGAGCATTCAAATGGAATCTGTTGAAGCAAAGCGTACTACAAATGTGCACAGATATGAAGAGAAGGTGTTTCACCCCTGGGTCCTTTTTCAATACCAGGCCTTAACCCACATGGTCAAAACTAGCTGTCAAAGCTGGTGAGCAAACTATGCTTTAAATACATATAAATGCTCAGAAAAAATTGTATGATATATGGAGATGGTAGGGAAGGAAAGGAGAATGAAGTCATTATTACAGCTCTAATGAAATATAATACTTCCTTTTCAGTGAATGCTCTTTCATCATCCTTGTTCTTTCAGTGAAACTGTACAGCATTAAAGGCTCACAGGCCAACTCTTTCTGGGTAGCAGCTAACACACAGGTAATTCAGGCAAAATAATTAATTTTCTTCTCCATCAGACAAGATAAAATACTCACCATCAAGTATTTTGCCCCCAAATGGCCTAACAGTTCACTGGGAAAGAGCAAAAGATTGTGCTATTATCAACTGGGCACCATCTTTGTAAATCCCCAGTGCTGTGTTTAATAAATGCAAAGCCAGCAGTGATATTGAGCGATGTGGAGAAAGCGAGTCACAGAGAGTAGAACAGGGGAGAAATGCATTGAATTGATGGAATGAAGAATGAATTTATTCTTTCTCTTAACCCCATAGTATCAGCTGCAATTCCCAGATAGTTATTATAACACATTTCTTGATAGTATTTTAAGGTCTTCAGAACAAAATGAATATTAAAAATGACATTTCTCAAAATGTTGCTGTTACTTAATTGTGTGGCCATAGGTGAGCCACAAAAGTCTTGTATGTCTAAAATGATGGATTTTAAGCACATAGGAGTTAAGTTTCCCTCCATCAGGAATTCAGAGATTAGCTAATAAGAAATTTGAACTTCAGTAGCTCATTTTCAAAGGTGATTAAAATTCAGATGAAAGTTTTTATGAACACAAAATACATATAATTAAAAGTAACTATGCAAATAAAATAAGGCAAAGTAAATCAACAGTTTAAAGGGGAAGCCTGAAAGAAAAAACAATAGCATAACAGACCAACTGAAAACTAGAAAATGGTCCTTCTCTGGTGCGTGGCACTGATATGATACATACTACCTTTTCCTGTCTGACCTCTGTCTTGTCAGCTATTAGATGGTAAAGTTGTAGATGCTGTTCAAATACACACATTTAAAAAATAATTATGCCAAGTTAAATTATGTCTCTAATTCAAATGATAGCTAAAACAGAATGAAAATTCCTAAGACTTAATTACCTATAATGTTAAAAGAATCACAGTTTCTACTGTTCTTTAAAAACTCTTTTTCAACTCACATCAATTATCATGCTCTATAAAGAACTTTTAAAGATTTGTAGTATGCCAAAATCAAAACGATGTCACCCATAGTATCCTCATCATTAGATATAAATTTTGATATTTTCAACAGTATAAAAATTTATTAGATTAACACTTCAGCAATATTTATGTATAGATGCTGGCACAGGCAAAAATAATTCCATCCATATTCAGTAATAGCTTGGTAAGCCAAAGTCTATACATAAGCAATTCTGCATGATATACTCTCAAAATTTCCCAAAGCTATGTAATCAAAGCAGTGACAGATAGCAGGAAGATACTATTTTTTAAAGTTATGTTTCTTTTGTACAAATGCATAGCTATACATTTATATTTATTATAAATTCCTTTTGCATTATGCCTTAACAAAAAAAAAAAAAAGAAAGGAATTTCCCTGATGCGTTGTTAGGGAAATAATTAAAATTTTCTTCGCTTGTTTGTTTGTTAACATAGTAATTAACCAAACCTCTTAAAACTGAAATATTATAGAACTAGTTTTACGGGGTCTTATATATAGACAACAACAATAAGTTTTCTGGGAAGTATGGTAATTTCACATTTTTCTCTGATGAATGTATACTGTAAAAGAATTTTTGTTTTCTCAGATTTGTTTGGAAATCAGAATATGATTTATGTAGTTGAAATCAAAAAATTTCATTCCAAGCATGAAGTTTACAGAAATGTCATGTAGTAGCTTTCTTTCTTACATTGAAAACTTTGATGAAAGTAACTTTGTTTTAAAGTTAGAGAAGTGTTATAGATCACAAAGATGATACTCCTCAAGTTCTTAAGTTTTATGTTATGACTGAAGCAATCTCTGTTTTTAAAGGAGGGTCCAAATGGTTCGTAATCCTGACCAAGAATGCAAATATTGCATAATATCCTCAAATTATTTAATCTGCAATCTACTACCACTTCTAACTCACAAACCATGAGCCTGAGACACAAGGAGTACACTTAAGCTGCAACATGTTGAATATATTTTTACAACGGAGTTTTGGATTATTTGTGAACATCTGCAAATTTCCTAAATTTGCCAACGTTTAAATAATGCCATCTGAATGAAAAATAACAACTCGGTATTATTTTCCAAAGGTCTTTAGGACAAAAGAAGGTTACCAGTTTCCTTTTCTCCCAAGACAGTTTAAGGCAGTAATTATAATTAGTTTATATCACCAAAAGGGGGTAGGAGGAATAAAAAGGTAATAAAGACCCATGCAGGTCAATTACAAAGCTCAGAAATTAAGAACTGAATAGAAGTACAGATATACATGGCCACCAAATTTAAACAATGACTTTAAAAAAAAAATCTTTCTGACTCTTGTCACTTTGCTTTATTTTTTAAAACATGCTTTTGATTTTTCCTACTTTAATTAATGAAAATGGCATAGCCTTAAAACTATATTTTAAAGCATTCATTTTAGCAGAAAATTAAATGATTACTTATATAATATGCATGGTCAACTTACAGTCTAATGATACACATGATATTTCAGAAAGCACAAGATAATTAGATGAATATACAGTAGTTCTAGGATAGACTCAGTTCTTCAGACAAAACACACACACACACACACACACACACACACAACTGAATATTATCTAAAATGGTCTACGAGGTAGCAGATGATTCTGCCAATTCTGAATGACAAAGCTCTTGGTTATTTCTTCTCATGTATAGAATGTTTACAAGAGATGGAAGTTTTGATAACCACTGCGATTCAATTTTCATTTCTATTATTTATGAACCTAGTTACATTAAAAATAATAGCCACATAAAAGGAACTCATAAAAATCTTGGTCATTGATCAAACACAGTTTGATATTAACTCTAACTTTTGCATATTTTTCAGCAAGTTTATACCTTATAACTTATCCCATAAAATGTAAAAAATAAAATCATACCATGAATTTTATTTAATATGTTCTACTCTTAAACAAAACTGTTGAGTCACAATGCAAACAAAGATTAGACATTAAAATGACAGGACTTTAAAATAAATCTATATTTCTCCAGGAAATTAAAATATGCTATAAATACATTTTGTTGAGAAACTGAGAACATTTTCCTAAGAACTTTTGCTATATTATAAAGCATCTGCTTTGTTAAATGTCCATACATATTTTCCAGAAAATGGGCTGTATTTTGATTGTATTAACATTTTTACATCTTAAAAGTAGGACTATAGTGTTTCATTGGAATCATTAATTAGCTTAGATATCTGAAAATTAAATTTCTCAACTTCATGGTCTCTGGTAAC
Organism: Bradypus variegatus; assembly: GCA_004027775.1. NCBI lineage: Eukaryota > Metazoa > Chordata > Mammalia > Pilosa > Bradypodidae > Bradypus > Bradypus variegatus. The sequence continues at coordinate 3,733 of PVKY010005841.1, forward strand.
TACCATTTTGTTTTCATGTTCTCAGAAAGTGTGTATTTAATTCTTTTAATCCACTTACATAAGGAACAGGTGAATTAAATCCACTGCATTGATTTTATTCAGGAATTATGAATCAGTTTCTTAAATTGCTTCAAAAAGTAGATACAAGAAATTTACTTATGTAATAAAAATGGTCATCAAGAGTTAACATTCCTCATGGGGAAGGAGAAGGGGCTTAAGGAGGCACAGAGCCCACCAGCCTGCAGTATGGTGGCCACGTGGTCACCTCCTGACTGTCCCCCACTTGGCTGGAGCTGGGCCCTTCTTGAGAGCTTTGTCAAGGGTCTTTGTAGGGGAAAGGGTCAGGTGGTTTGGGTTTTATTTTATTTTAATAAAACAGACATGTTATATTGCAAAAAAAAAAAAAAGAGTTAACATTCCTCAATGTCTTTACTAAAACCCAAAATAATTTTCAAGATAAAATAAAAATTTCAGTCATTCCAGAAAAATAAATTCAAGTGATCCTAGCTTCTCATATCTGAAGTAGAACTTCTAGCCAAATATAGTTCCCATATTATCAGCATTCATTATAATAATAATACCCATATTCAATCATATAGATAGTATATACCATTAAAAAGACACAGTCATATATAACAAATTTAAAATTAATATAATTACTTTTAATATTTCTTCCATTATTTCCTCTTAATGTGGTGTACTCTCATTAAATTCATGTTGTACTTCTACTGTGAAGTCATAATAGTGTTCTGCAATATTCAATTGTCCTTAACAATGATTACAAATGGCAAAAAGACAAAAAAAAATCCTCTCTGGTAAAGAATGAGAACATAAACTGCTGAGATATTTTGCACCCTCTTCATATTCTATCACAAAATTACCAAAATGATTAAAAAATGATAAACAGAAAAATATGGATTTTTCACTAATTCATTTTTGAAAATGCACCATGCAGGTTTTAAAAATGTATGTAAGAGACGAAATCAAAATCACATCATTGTATTTCACTTTACCATAATTTAAAATTAATTTAGTCCCCAATTCTTCAAATATAAAATATTCCATTACTTGGCCATATAAAATCATGAGAAATTCTGTTCAACACAATACTTAGATAAAATTAGGTTAACTTTAACCACATTGTCATGTAAAGAAACCAACTAAATTAGCCTGAAACACAAAACTTAAAAAGCAGTCTTGGGAATAACTTTTTTTTTACAGCCGTTACCAAACTCTTATTGAACTGATTACCCATGCAAGAAAAGTAGCATAGAGCTGAAGAAAAGGCATTAAAATCACTCCCTGGCTTATCTAAGAACTCATAAAAATAAAAGGCTTTAACCATTTTATTTTATTAGATTCTCTAATACGTAAAAATGCTGCTACTTTTCTGCAGTTTGATTACCATTATTAATCATTTGCCTTTCCTTTTTATCCTGCTATCTAAAAGTCTTGATTCTGGCCTAAAATTCTAGTTTAAAAAATACATTCATTTATGATATGTCCCCTTGGTTGCAACTTACCCCAGAAGTGAAAGAATGCACAAAACAATTCTAGAAGGAAATCATGACCCAAGGTTCTATAATATCACCAGCCATTGGTGACCATCAATCCCACCAGGTACTGTTCTATCTTCTTCTAGTATTTAAGGGATATTGGTCAGTTGCCTGATGGGCTAGTAATTTCCTGAAATGAGGATGGCAGTCATTTGCTTCTTATTTGAAATGATTAACCTAGAGTCTTACCATGATGCAAGTACCATTCCGCGAGATTTTGTTGAGTTGACCAATTTCAGTCCCAATATTCTAAAACCCTGCAGAACCTATCAGCCATAAAATGCATAAATGAATATGTGCTATATATTAGAAAATCCTTTGAGAATGACATCTACAATCTATGTTTCATAACATTGTAAAATAAGAATTATGGTCCTTAGAGGAAGAAGATATCCCTTAGGTATTCAGAAGAAAATAACATTTCAAATATACATGGAAATTTTTCATTGGAACACATTGCAGCACTTTCTATATAATTCAGTAGACAGTGTGCATATTCATTTCTTTCTCTGGGCACATATTTTGTATTTTTGTCACTTTATGTATTTATAAATATGATATTTTAAATATTCTTTTCCTATATGCAGGAATTCTAAAATTACTTTATTTATTACTTTTAGGCATCAACACTCAACATTTACCATAAACTCCTTAAGTACTTCAATACCCATTTCACTGAGGAAAACAGTTCTTCAAACCATTCAGATAATGCTTTCCTAAAAACATTCAAGAAAAAGAAAAATACTTTCCCCTGAATTATCAGACATCCCTAATGTGTTCACGATCTCCTTTACCCATACCAAACCTCCACCTCATTTCCCTTGTTGGCACCTACCCTAGTGTTGTCATGGTGACGATGGTGTACCAGAAGGCAGCAGGGATGCTGGTGAACTTACTGGCCGAAGACCCCTTCTCTGCGTAAAACATAACCGTAGCGAAAATGATGATAGCCATGGTGAGCGAAAAGAGCAAGAAGCCCAATTCTGAGGCACAACTCTTCAGTGTGTACCCCAGGATGCGCAGGCCTTGAGAGTGGCGGGAAAACTTAAAGATCCGGAAGACCCGGAAGACTCGCAGTGTGACAAAAGCTCCACTGACATCCTCATTGTCCGTCATCACCAGCCCAATGTAATAAGGCAGGATGGCGACCACGTCGATTATACTCATGACGCTGCGCACAAAACGGTAACGACTAGGTGCTGCAGCCAGGCGAAGCAAGTACTCAACAGTGAAGATCATGACGCAGGCTGTATCCAAACAGAAGAAGGCCACCGCATACCGCTCGCCACAGGGCAGTTCTTTAATGTGACCCGGGCTAGACCCACATGGCACTGTCTCTACCACATTGGCGATGACTGAGACGGCGATGAAGAACCCAGTAACATAGTAGAACACCAGGGCCATTGTGCTGGTGTGGGGGTTCTCAAATGCCCGCCAGACCCTCTGCCGCGCCGTCATAGTGGGCAGGGCGCTCTCTCCTGTGTGGTCAGTATCAGCGTCGTCCTGCAGCCGCTCCGCGTTCTCCCTCCTGCGGTCCTTGTACTCCTCATAACAGCAGTCGCCGATAATTTCTGGGATGAGGCCAAAGAAGGCCAATTCTTCATCATAAGCAGAGATGCACTCATGGCGGGGATAGTGAAGCTTCCCAGTGCGGTAGAAATTCAGGATGTGGCGGAAGATGTCTGGGTCACGGTCAAAAAAATACTGCTGAGTCTCTGGATGGTAGAAAAAGTCCCTCTCAGAGCTGCCCAGGAGAGTGTCTGGATAACGTTCTAGGGTGTCCTGCCATGTTTGGAAACGGGTGCCGCTTACATTCAGCACAATTAGAGCATCTTGGGTCCTTTTCCTCTCCTGCCTCGGGGGAGCTGGCATGGGCCCGGAGGCCACAGGCATCCACCCAATGGCTGCTGCCCTTGCAAAGGGCAGCCATGCTGCTACACCAGCTGCCATGGTTCCTTGGCGTGGAGTCTAGGAGAGGGCAACCAAGCTTCTACGGTGGGTCAAAGTAGCTACAGGCACTCACCGTCTCCAATCAAACAAAACACTGCTGAGAAATGCGGTCCAGAGTATCACTCTTATTCCAAGATAGGACTCCTGGTGAAGTCACAGTTCTCAGAAGAGCAACTATCTCTCAAAGACAGGTATTTAGTAATAACAGCAGCAAAGATACAATGTCCTAACAATCACCACCGACGGAACCTTACCAAACCTCTTCCTGCAACTGGACCCAGCCACCCCTGGCATAAATAAGCACACAAGTGACTTTAGATGCAGCAGTTTCTTCAAACAGGTGTCTCTTATTTCTCCCTGGACACGATCTGGATAATCAGAGGTCAGAATGTGTCGTGTAGGATAGAGGAAAAGATGAAGGACAATCACCCAGTGATATTTTTTTGATGAATTAGGGAACCCTCCTATCTTCCCCTTTCGATCCTTTAACACATCCTTTCCAAGTGCCCCTTCCCGCCAAAGGAGTCTCAAAAAGGCGACCTGTTGTAGCTTCCGAGATGCGGTCACAGCCGCTGCCCCACGTCTTTCTTTGGGAGTCCGGTCACCGCCTCTATCCCTCTGGCCGTATTTGCTGAGAAGGAGGTGATGTGCGGCGGTCACAGTGGGGGCATTAATATAGATCCTCCTCCCCCACGTCTATAAGCACCCCCTGTGTCTGCCAGAAGCGTTTGCCCAGCCGCCCCTTCACTCTCTTTCCAAGTTCAGCTCAGGTGCAGTGTGACAGTTACGGAACCCAGGAGCTGGCAGCCGCCGCCGCCGCCGCGGTAGCAGCGTCTGCCTCGGCGCCGAACGCGCCTCGCCGGCGGTACATACCTGGCAAAGTGCGCGCCGGGGCTGAGTTGCATGGAGACTTTCTCCTCGGCGCGCCCCCGGAATGGGAAAAGGAAGAAAGCAGTTCCCGAGCAGCCGAATTCGATCCGCTCAAGCGAGCTCTTCTTCCCCTTCCCCCATCCCTCTGTGCTCCCTCCTCCTTTTCACCTTCCAAAAGCCAGGCGCAGGCGAGCCGAGCAGCAGCAGCAACAAGTTCAAAAGGCGCGGGGGAGGCGAGAATAGAGCGGACACGCTTCTGCCAACTTACTGCGCGGCCGCCGTCGCCAGGGCTCGGGAGGCGCGGCGCGGGGCGGCGGGGCAACCGGGCTGCCGGGCGGCCAGGCGTTCGGCGGCGGCGCGGCGGTGCCGGGGCCGGTGCGGGCACCGGTTCTCTCCCTAGCGCTGAGGCAGGAGGCGCTCGGCTGCGCGGGGGCGCGGAAGGGCTGCTCGCTGCTTCCCCGCCAGTGGGTGGTCCTGCATCTCCCCGGGCTCCCCGCGCCGCGCTGCTCGTGCGATCAATAAGGGGGAAATAAATAAATAACCGTGCGCACGCCCCGCCACGCAGGCTATGAAAGGCGTCTCCTGCCTTTCCCTCTGCTTGACCTTTCTGCGCCCCCGTCGCTTCGGGCTCTTCTCGCTCCACCCCAGCCACCCACCAGCCCCGGCGCAAAATGTCACCGAGGGAGAGCGCTCAGGTGGATCAGCCGGGGGAGGAGAGTGAGCCTCGAGTGAACAAAGGGATGCTTCACGCGCTCGGCTGCGGTGGTTTCGTGGTGGAGAGGAAGAAGGGGACCCGTGCCTTGCATCTGCCTCCTGAGTACTGGTTTCAGGCGAGCGTGGGAAAAAAGGGGAAAGAGGATTAAAAGGGAGAAGCTGGGAAGGAGGGTGAGCGGAGCGGAACGCTCAGGAGTTGGTTGTCTTCTGCGGGCGACTCGGTGGCAAGACCTGCAAAGCCTCGCGGCAGAATTTTTGAGTGCTTTTCCGTCTTTTTTTTCTTTTTATTTATTTTATAAACCAAAGCTTAGCAATGCAGGGATTAAAATGTAATCTATCCAACTTGTCGAAAAGTCAGGCCGTCTTCTGCGTCTGCGTTTTGCCATAACTCCTTTTAGCGTCCTTTGCGAATGACATGGGCAATTTAGAACCCTTTCCTAAATGTCAGCGTCAAGGGGCGTGCGTTTGTGTGAGTGTACATCCGCTTCAGCCTCTCTCGCATTTCTTCCCAAATCTAAAATGGTTAAAGGTGATCGTGTGAGGGGTAAGTAATGCGGAGAGAGGGAAATTGTCGCGGGCAACCGTTTTGTTTTTCCCTGCACCCCGCCCCGCAGTCATTAGGAATCTTCCTTAAAAATCAAACGTAGCATTTATAACCACTAGATGGCGGAAATGGCGAGAAGTTAAATCTACACTTAAGGTTTGGAGGCTTTAGAAAGGTGAAGGATCAAAATTAACTGACCCAAAAGAGAATTGGATCATATATACATCTCCAAATCCCCTGCTCTTCACCTACATTTTAGTGTTTATAGGATATATGCTACTTAGACTTTAGTTTGCATTTTGATGGATATGGGATGGAACGTGGAGAACTTCCTTCTGAAATGCCTTTGAAAATAAAATCTATATTAGTGAATAATAATAATACAAACAATAAGCAAGATTCTTGGAAACAGTGAGACTTTATCCGTGTTGATACAGGAGAGAAGCCGAATTTCCCCCTGAAAATTATTACGTTTCCTGGGCTTGCTTTGGCTGCCCTTAGTTTGTAAAATGGCCTGTGAGGGACAGTACGGAAATAGACTTACAAGCCTTGGAGATCATAGGCATGATGTATCAACCTTAGAGATCTGAACTGGGATATCCCAAGAAAGTAAGAGCTAAAAAATAGAGTATGTAGATAATTACTGGAGGAGAGGGGAAAAAACTTATTTTGTACAAGATTTTCTGTGGAGATGGAAAGGTTTGCTTGCTTGCTTATGGGTATAGGGATTTAGGGACCCCTATGCTAGTGGTTAATGAAGTCAGAACTAATGTACCATCTAAGTTTGAGGACACTGAACTGAAAACACCTGCTGTTCATCTGTTTGTAGTAACTTGAGGTAGAAGATGCTTATTAATAAATTCGTTCAGCCTGCACACCTGAAAAGAAACGTGAAGTGATAGAAAATTTAAAGGAGGGATCTACTTACCAACTAATATAATAAAATTAACCCCTTCCAAATCCGAAGTATAACAGAGAGCTTTGACTGTCTGATTTTACAGTGGGCTGAGCAGGACATTCAGAGAACGGAGAATCATGAATATTCAGTTGATGCCAATACTCACAAGCCATCTTATAGAGAAGGGGCAAGTGACCTAAATAGAGTTCTTAAAACTTCCATCTAGGAGACTGAGTACTTACAAACATAAAAGTAGTAGCTTAACTCCACAAAAAGAGCCATATGAAAAGAAGATAAAATTTGCAATGTTTAAAAATGTATTATGATATCTCCACCCCCCACCCTCCACTATCTTCATGCTATAGTGGAAAGAATGTGGGATTAGGAGTTAAACACATCTAGTTCAAATTTCAATCTAAGAAAATAATTATTAGCTTTGTGTCATTTGGAAAATTGCTTAACTTTTTATGATCAGTAATGATAGGTAATAAAACTTACCTTTCCAGGCCTGTTGTGAGGGCTAAACAGTGGAATACACTTGAATACCAATATAGTACTTGGCATGTGCTCAATATTATTTACTTTAATGCATGATGAAAATGTAATTTATTATATCTAGCTAGGATTTGAATTTCCCTCAAACACCTTTGTGGATCTATTCTTGACTCTGAGACCAGAACTTCCCCTGTCCTGACGTGCACTTGACTCTGGTATTTTAATATTCATTCATGCTTTGAAATGCCCTGTGAAAAAGTGTGTATGTATATACAAAATCCAGCAGAGCACTGTATATGCTCCATTGATTTATGTGTTTGTCCCTCTACCAACACCACACTTTCTTGATTTCTGTAGCTGTATAGCAAGCCTTAACATCATGTAGAGTAATTTCTTCCACTTTATTCATCTTTTTCATAATTGTTTTAAGTATTCTAGATCCTTGCCTTTCCATATAAATTTTAGAATAATGTCTATGTCTGCAAAAATAGTTACTGGGATTACAATAGGCGTTTCATTAAACCTATTGATCAATTTGAGGAAAATTGTTATGCTTACTCTATTTGTCTTTCAATCCATGTACATGGTATGTGTCTCCATTTATTAGGCCTTCTTTGGTTTCTTTCCTCAGTGTTTTGTAATTTTAATGATGCAGATCCTGTATGTTTTGTTAGATTTATACTGAAGTATTTCATTTTCATTAAAGCAATCATGAATGGTATTGTGTATGTGTTTTAATTTTGGTTTCCATATGTTCATTATTCGTATTGTTAGCGTATGTTAGTTTATCTTGTATCCTATGACTTTGTTGAGCTTCTTTAATAGTTTTAGTAGGGTCTCTTTTTTTGGTAGGAGCCTTAGAATTTTCTGTGTTGGCAATCATGTAATCTGCAGTTAGCATCAGTTTTATTTCTTCCTGTGCATCTGTATGGCTTTTATTTACAGTTATGTTAATGCATTATAATCATGTCACTACCCTTTTGAAGTCTTCCATCTTTTTCAGAAATCAGTCTTTGGCAGTGAATATACAGCCCTTCAGGATTTGTTTCCTCCATCCTTTATACTTCAACTCATGCAATTGCCTTAGCATTAGCCTACTTCACAGTCTTTTTCAATAATTTTCACTCTGCAGAATTTGGCATGTTTTATCTTGATTCTGGGCCTTCATACGTGATGTTTTCCCTCCCCATAGTTATCAGGTACTCAACTTAATGGCCACATCTTCCAGGAACCCTTGCCTTACTTTTTCAAAATGGTTTCTAACTCTTATGCTCCATCAGAGACTATCATAGCATAGATGAGAGTTGTGTGTTTCCTTCTGTTTCTTAGCCATTAGACTATGATCTCTTTCGAAGTAGACACTGCTCTCTTATCTCTTATCTCCAGTATCTGTCATTGTACTTAACACATAGTACAAGCACAGTAAATGTTTGTTGAATGAGTGAATGAATTATCTAATTAGATAGTTAACATGTAGGGTTTTTCCCCCCAACATAGATTATTATTGTAACTCTCCAAAAGATTCATAGAGAAACAAGCTGATTTCCTATCAAGATGCATAATGGAAAAAAATTACCTTCACAATTAAAAGCACTGTATGAAGTGTGTAAACTGTGTAGCACTGTAAAAAGTGCTTTCTCAATATGCTTACAATTGATTACAATTGATTCTCTTAAAGTCCTTGTGAGTTGGGTATTATTTTTTTTCCCAAATAAAAATGAAGCTCAAGGAAGTTAAAATGATTTCACAAGATTATATTGTACAACCAAGTGGCAGAAGCTGACTCAGTCACAGGTCTTTCTTCCCTAAATTACATATTCTTTTAGCTGTATAAACACACCAGCAGCTCCAATAGTAAAATCACTTTGCCAATTAGTTGTTGTTGTTACTTTTAGTACTGGTGATGAATTGAACAGATATGTTCATACCCTCCTTCTGCTCCCCCACAGCGCCCCTCTGTGCTGTCTAACCAGCAGAGAAATACAGTCATGGAGAATGCGCGCATTACATTTGTTCAGCCCATACTTTAACCAGTTATGCTAACTGCCCAGAGCAATTAACTACTTTTAATATGTAGGTGATATATTTCACATAAAACAAATTTACCTTATGTAACTACATTTTTAAATCCACTTCCCAGCTTCCCAGGCATCTCTTTCTGAGGGTCTATATTAAGTTACTGTAACATAGTATCATAATTAGAAAAATTCATCACCTGAATTAAGAAAGAATGTCAAACAAACACAAAAAGAGCAAAACCTTTAGTCAGTACTTGAAATTATGTGTATTAAATCTAGATTAATGTCTGGCAGCTTCAATTATTTTCTATCAAATTTATCTTAAAACAATGCATTTTTTATTGCTAAATATTAAGGAAAATAACATTTTGACCTTAAAATATTTTGTCACAAATTGCAAAATTTTCACAAATTTTGTTTCTGTAGAAAAATATATAGTTTATTTTTATTCACTTTCTGGGTTCTACATTATTTTTGAGTTTGGGGAAAGTGCTTTCTTCAAAGGTGACTCTGTTTTTCTATTTTTTATTTTTTCATTGGAAGGTGTACATATCTTTTTATGCCTTTGTTCCTGGAGAATTAAAATCTGACTTATTAGTAAGATAAGGGAGCATGTGAAAGTCACATGCTAGTTATGTGCTTAAAACATACTTGAGATTCAACTATCTCACAGTATCCCTATAATATAGTGATCAAGGAAAGGACAATGACCCTATGGCACTGAAATATCTTTCTTTGGAACACTATTAAAAAGACAAGCTGGAAAACTGAGCTAAAGTCTTTTTTTAAAATTTCTTCAATAATATTGTCAAAGTCCTTTTCAAAGTTCTCCTCAAAGGATCTTCCCCTTTTCAGGTTTTAGACCTTAAATATCTCCTGTTAAAAATAACCCATTTTCAGGACTTTATTCCTGTGACATAGAGAATCTTAAATGTATTTTATATAATGAAGTGGACTTGTCTCTCAAGGTTCCCATGATGCTGTCCCAAGACTCTGTCAAATTCTGTGTAATTGGAATTCTTATGCTAACACATTTTCTAATTAGATGTAAGACATTTAACCATCATGTTACAGCTTCAATTCTGCCTCATGGCATGGCTGTCACTATGAAGGAACATAGTTATTGTTTTCATATAAAGAATATTTTTGTTTTTAAAATATTTATGGTCTCATGAATGATGGTGCACGTGTTCATATGACCTAATAAAGCTGGAGACAAATAGAGGGGAAAAATCAGCTTTTTAAATAATACAGTGTTATTATTGATGCCTTACAATGTGCAAGGCAACAGATTAGGCACTATCATAACCCAATTTATTCAAGTGTATGCTACCTTCAGGAAGCTTGACATCTGGGATTAAAAAGAGCTTGAAAATCTCTTTTAAACCAAAGTAAACTTGCTGATAGGTTTCATTTCAGAGCCTTCTCCCTGAGTGTTTTATTCTCAGAAGTCAATTTAGTTGTTAGAGATGGAAAAAGAGAAGATAAGAAAGAAAATGAAATTTGCTTCTTGGACTCATTATTGTATTTATAACTTTGGGATTAATTGCTATGGACTACTTCCAGTGCTGTAAACTGAGAGTTGTGATTACAAACAAGAAAGAAGTAGAAAGGGTTCTAAAGAGACAGAAGCCTTATTTTTTAAAACTAGAAAAAAGCACATTTTTAACATTGACGAAGACAAATTACATCCAAATAGTTTATGGTAGCTGAGAACCATGAAGAAATCTTATAAGGTGTTCATCATTTAAGAAGCCACACTTCTGTGAGAAAACTGGCAATTGATTTACTTGCTTACTTTCTTTTAAACTGTTTGATATGCTCTGGCAAGCCATTTTGATAAATAAAGTATATTTACTTCATTATCATTATACAAAGTTACAGGGTTGGCTTTAATAAACCACTTTAAATAATAGAGTTTAAAGAAAAGCAGAACAATACAATACTTTAAAAATATTTGATTAGTAGCAGATCCCTGCATTATCTCACTTTTAGAGACTGATATTATGTAACTCTCATTTGTTTACAACTTACCCTGCATTGGATTTTAATATGAATAAAGAAAATTCTTTAATATAGGGTTATTAAATATGTGTTTGCATTGCAGCTGTTCAAGTCCCTCAGGTAAATATTTTAAGAAAGCTTATTAAAGTTTGCTCTACTTATTTTTGTTTAAATTCTTATTTTTCCCTCTGTGTGAAACCTTTCTGGGGACAGAACTCCCATGACTTTCAAAAAATAGTTCTGTGCATTTGGATTTGGGGGGAGCGACAAGATTGTATTGCTTATTAAGTACTTGCCTTTGATATTCTTTATCTATGTGCATCTACTTTTCAATATTTTTTTAAACATGAATTGTACTCTGAATAAAGAAACGTGGAAAGTTCAACTTTTGTGTCCTAGGAAAATATTTAACAGTAAAAAGATGGCATAAACAATTACATATATTTTTAAGGCATCTTTAAAACATTTAGCAATATATAAACATATTTACATCCTCTAAAATATGAAAATAGGTAAGTTTGGACAAAGTATGATGTGTGTATAAGACAGCGGAGAGAAAGTAGCTATTGCAGGCCTGGAAAAATAATGTGCTAAGTTAGAAGAGAAAGTGGCTAGAAAAGAAATTCCAATGCTGATCCTATTCCCGTGTCAATATATCTGTAACTAATTTAAAGAGAAAAATAAAAATATGCTTTATTTCTTTAAATCTATGTGCAGGAGAAATCTGAAGGAGGAGAGACTGACAGAAAGAAACAAATAAGTAAGGAGGCTACTCCAAATAATGGAGGCAATAAAAAAATGTAAATGAAGGATAGATGTAATATAATTTGGGAGAAAATATTTAATGTGTATGATTGTTCAAATATTTGTCTTAGAAGGCTAAGGAGAAAAAGATAGGTGACTTAGATTCTGAGCCTGGTGACTGCTAGAATAATGTTAAGAAAGAGGGAAGTAAAAGGAAACATAATTGAGGGAAAGAAGATGCTACATTCTGTACTGGCATGTTAAGACAGAGTCTGCTGCAGGCGTTATATGCCAGATAAAGAATGGTATGATGGAAGACCTGAGTTTACAGTTCTTGATCTTCCAGAAATTGTTTTGATATAAAACAAACTTTAGCCATTAGTATTCTGTTCTAGACCCCCAAATTCACTTCTAGTTCTCTTAGATGCAATGAATTAATCTCGAAAGGGAAAATAAAACAAAACTCAACTTTGAGAACCAGCTAGACAAAAGTACCACACTAACGGAAGATATTAATAATAGGGAGGGTATATGGGAACTTTGTATTTTCTGCATGATCTTACCATAAACCTATAACTTCTCTATTTAAAAAAAAAAAAACAGAACCAGTTAGAGATCAAGAGTGCAATGCATTTTCCTGGTATTCTATTTGCTCAGTAACTTTCTAATAGAGGAATATATTCTCATCAAAATAACCAGTGGGCTATTTAGTTAAAGAATATAAAAAATATGTGAAACTGTCTTACATTCATATATTAGAACCACAGCATATAGAAACAAATATATAGCTTTTTAAAATTATATATATTAAACAAAAACTTACAGACAATTTATGAATATAGGGTAAAACCATTTTATTTCTGAATAATATGAAACTTAATTGCTGACATAATACCCCCAACATCTTCAAATATATTAGTGCGCATTTTCTTACAAACAATGACAAATAAACACAATAAAACTTTAAAAATGTGTATATTGACTTGAATATTTTAATTCTCAGACCAATAGAAGTTTATCCCCTTTGCCCAGTAATGCCCTTTATAACAAACAGATCCAGTTCAAAAATCACACATTGCATTTAGCTGTCACGTCTCTCAGTCTGGAACAGTACCAGAGTCTTCCCCTGACTTTCATGATCTTGAATATTACCAGCCAATTACATAGTAGGTTGTTCCTTAATTTGGGTTTCCGTGATGTTTCTTCACAACTTAATTTTGATGTGCTTCTTTAGCGAGAATATCACATAAATGATGCAGCATTACTATTGT
>PVKY010005842.1:0-16798 GCA_004027775.1 Bradypus variegatus
AGGGGCCTATCAGTTCTTAAAAAGCAGAACCCAACCATCTAATTCCTCCAGCACTTGCATTCTAGCACATGCTGACTTGCTGACATAATTCTATGCCCTCCTAGGCCAATGGGCTGTGCCTTACGGCTTCTGTATTTCCTCCCAGCCTCTAGCACAGTTTCTGGCAAAGACTAGATGCTCCATGAGGCAACCGTTCACTGATAATCAGCAGCTACGCAGTGAGCACATATTTTAGCACCAGGTACTGAGCTAAGACGCTGAAGCTGGACAGGGCCCTCACCCTCACGGAGCTTAGAGTCTAATGGGAGAGGAAGACAGAAGACCACTAATCAATTAATTACAATTGCCTTGAGTCCTCCAAAGGCAAATAATAGGGTGGTTTGAGAGTGTAAAGAAGGGCTCTAATTTAGACTGAGTGATCAACGAAGACCTCTCTTCAGAAGAAACATTTAATCTGAAACCTAAAAATAAATAAGAGCCAAGTGGAAACTGGAGGTGGGGTTGGAGTAAGGAGGTTCTTGGCAGGTGCAAAGGCCCTGAGGCTGAGAGATGCTTACCCGCTGCCCCCAGGTACGGGGTCAGGTGCCACCCATCCAGGCCTAGCCCCTGCAGTGGCCTGGCAGCAACATCTGTCTAGAGGTAAAGAAGGCAGCCGACTCACCCCTAGCTCCAGTAAACTTTTCAGGCTCATGAAGTCTTTGCACCAGCACCTGGGCCCTCCTTTTCTGGGCCTCTGGGCAGCAGGGAGGAATCTTCTGCTAGTGGTGAGTTGGGGTGTGGTGGGTTGGGGGTCCTCTGGGGACAGGCCCAGCAGAGCCCAGTACCATCTCTCCAGACACTGTCCCTCTCCCATTTTAAACCCCTCCAAGGCAGCGGTTTTCCTTTGTCTGCAGGATGGAGTCTGGCCTCTTAGCTAGATGTAATAAGTTTCTCCATAGGATTCTGAGAGCAACAAGGAGAGGCTTTAGCCCCTCAAGACTTCAGGGGAGACTTCTTGGAGGAGGTGGCACCTGAGTCAGAGATATCCAGGGGAGGAGCATGGAAAAATATCAAGCAGTAGGAACAGCATGAGCCAAACCGTGGCTGCCTTCCCCGAATGATATTTGCAGGTGGACTCAGCTTTTCAGCATTTCCGGGCATAAAGTGGGCTACCACCTGCCCCAAGAAGCCCTGCCTGACACCCACACAGCCTCACAGGCTGCCACGGGGCTCCTGGGACCCCCACGGACCCCCACGGACCAGTGCCCAGCACTCTGTGTAGGAGAGGCTAATTACCTGATTGACTCCCCACTGGGCAGTGGGCTTCCCATAGGTTGGGAGACTGACCCTTTCCGACTCTCTATTCCCAGTGTCTGACATAGGGTCAGGCACTGGGTAGGTACAGGAAGAAAGGAAGGGAAGGATGAGAAGGGAAGAGCAGGAAGGGAAGGGGAGGAAGAGAAAGAAGGGAAGGAGAAAAAGCAAAGGGAAGGAAGGAAAAGGAAGGTAAAGAAGGAGGGTCTGGCCCAAAGTGGTGTTTCCCTCGGGAGGCCCTGGGGGCAGCAGCTTGTCCAGCTGGGCCCCATGGGGCTGTCCTGGATAGGTTAGCAGCATCCCTCTCTCCCTCTCTCCAGTAGGGGATTTTTGAGGCCAGGCTGTGACTTGGGGGACCTGAACTCTGGGAGCTTGAGCCACTGGGGGACACCACCAGGAGCCCCCTGCCCCCTTCCCTTCAGACATCTTTTAAGCCCACCCAACACCCTTGAGGAGGATTCTCCCCATATCACAGATGGGTAGCTGAGGACCCTGCCTTGGAAACATTTGTAACTGAAATTCTAAACTAAGTTGGGGCTGGAGTGAATTCCTCCTGGGTCAAGGATGCTCCTCAGGTATAGACTGAGGGGTGAGGGGCCCAGTTTGGGACGTCAGCCTCCTGGCACTGGAGGCAGGGTGAGGGCTTCCCTTCTGATGGAGGAGAGGGGGTGGCACGAGGCCCAAGGTCTCAGCAATGAGCAGGGCAGGGAGGGCCCATTTCACCAGAGGTCCAGAGAGGCAGATACCCAGCATGTCGGCACCAGAGCGGGAAGGGCCATGGGGACTGGCCCTCTGAAGTGACAGATGAAGAAACTGAGGCCAGAGAGGCTCACCTGCTGTGGTAGGCTGAATAAGGGCCTCCAAGCACATCCACGTCCTAGTCCTCAGAACCTGTGAGTGTTACCTTGTACAGCGAAAGGTGGGGCATGATTACATTAAGGATGTTGATGCAGGGGTATCTTGGATCAGCTGGGTCAAAATGGTCCTTATAAGAGGGAAGCAGGAGGGGCAGGGTAAGAGGACATGATGGAATGGTAGAAGCAGAGCTGGGGGTGATGCTCTCTGAAGATGGAGAAAGGGGCTACAAGCCAAGGGAACACAGGCAGCCACTAGAAGTGGAAGACAAGGAAATGGATTCACCCCAGAGCCTCCAGAGGGAACCACTCCTATGGACACCTTGATTTTAGCCCAGGGAAACCCATTTTAGGACTTCTAACCCCCAGCACTGTAAGAGCACAAATTTGTGTTGTGTTAAGCCACCAGGTTTGTGGTTATTTGTTACAGCAGCAAGGGAAGCTCGTATACTTGCTTAGAGATGCAGAACTAGCCAGCGGCCAAGGCAGCTCTTGGACCCTGCAGGTTCTGGGGTCTACGGAACCCCCACCCCAGGCTCCTACTGCTTCGGGGCCGGAAGACAGCTTTTCCCAACCCCACACTGCAGAGGCTGGGTCAGAGGAGGAGGTGAGGCCCCAATAGGGCCATGTAGCATATCTGGTGAGATCCCACCTGTTAGGAGAGGGTGTGTGTGTGTGTCTGTGTGTGTGTGTGTGTGTGTGTTGGAGTGTGTGCTGAGTGAACACGTTTTCTCCAGGCATCAGGGGGGTTTCTGGGCAGATGATCCTCCAAAGGCATGTCAACATTTTTCTCTCCAGGAAAAAATAACTCCCCCCCTAGCAAAAAAATCACAGTTTCACACAAGCACACAAGACAGCGAGAAATGAATAGTCCGCCTGCTCCAGGTGGCTTTAATTGTCACGGGGCAGGGAGCAAAGCAGAGGGACCCAGGGGGATCAGCAGCCCGAGGACAGCAGGCACACTGCGACATCTGGATTTCCCCAAAGCTCTCTGGGTCTTGGGGAGTTAGCCCCCCACCCCACCCCAAACACACAGCTTCCCACTTCCATGAAATTTCTGGGAAGATTTGACACATTTTTTAGCAGCAGAGAGCAGTTGGAATTTCCAGCCTAATTCCAGATGTGGGGCTAACTCTGTAAAGGGAGTTTGGCATTGTGAGCCATCTGGGAGGCCAGCCGTGTGTGGGGACCCCCCCAGCACTGGCCGGCACCCTGCTGCATGTCCCTCTCCTCCACATGGGGCCCTGCAGTCGGGCCCTGTGGGGAGCTCATGCGTGTGGTTTTCACACTTTGGTGGAAGGCCAAGGGGGGTGGGCCTGAAGCTGGCAGGCTGGAACCCCCCAGGCAAGGGGTGGCAGATTGTCTCTGGGGCAGGGAGTGGGGCCCCAGCAGGAAAGGAATTAAGAGGGGTAAAGGGAGAGTTGGGGAGGCACTGGGAAGGCCAGAGGAGTCGCAGAGAACCAGGGGCCGAGAGGAGCCTGGCCAGGGGCTCCAGAGGTGGCCGAGAAGGGGGAAGCCCCTTGCCCCAGCCAGCGAGCCCTAGTTCCCAGTGGTTAGGACTGCCTGAGACTGGAAGACCCCCTGCAGGAATGCAGGTCCATGCAGGGGGCCTCAGGAGAACACAGGGTGGGGATGGTGTTAAGAATTCCACCCCCTTATTCCTGCCTGTGATTGCCCTCTGTGGTGGGCAGAAGAATGGCCCCAGATGACCACATCCTAACCCCCAAGACCTGTGAACATGTTACCTTATATGAAAAAACATCTCTGCAGATGTGACTCAGTCAAGGATGGTCTGGGTGGGCCCAATATATGCATAAGGGTATTTATAAGAGAAGGACAGGAGGGTCAAAGTGGGCCACAAGCAGAAAGTAGAACAAGATTTGAAGATGCTACAAATCCGGCTTTGAAGATGGAGGAAGGGGCCATGACCATGGAAAGCAGGAGTCTCTAGGGGTGGGAAGGTGAGGAAGCAGATTCTCCCTGGAGCCTCTGGGGGATCTGGTCCTGTTGATATCTTGACTCTAGCCTAGTAAGACTGATGTTGGACTTCTGACCCCCAGAACTGTTAAGAGAATAAATTTGCACTGTTTAAAGCGCCTCAGTTTATGGCAATTTGTACAGCCGGTCACAGGAAACGAACACACACCCCCGTCATCCAGTGGGCACCTGGCCCTACCTGGCTTCCTGCTGCAAGGGTCCTTTCAACAGGGCACTGGTCTCTCAGCCAGGTGAGGGCAGCTTCCCACCTGGCCTGTCCCCCACAGCCCCGGGCCGAGCGCCAGCGCAGACCACCTTGCCGAGGCCAGGAGGAGCCGCTTCCCACCAAGCAAGGCCTCCAGCTGGTGGCAGAGCTGGGCCCTGTCCAGGTCCCCAGACTCCCAGCCGGACTGTCCCCCCAGGGCCGCTGCCTCCCTGACCCACTCATGAAGCAGCCATGGGCATGCGGCTCCTCCACCGCGGCCCTCTACCATCCCACCAGGCTCTGGGGCTCCACTCCCACTCCCAAGAAGGAGACCAGTGTCAAAAAGCAGCAGAGGACGGAATCAGAGAGAGAGAATGAGAGTCACACACAGCTCTAGAAGGCCCCGCTTCCTGGGAACGGGACGTCGGCAACACCTGCTGTAAACGGTGTTTGTTGAAGATGTGCTGGGTGCTGTGCTGAGTGAGGGGCAGGAGGCAGCAGGGCTGGGGAGGTGTGCGGATGTAGGTGGTACCAAGGGATCCCCCTCCCTGTCCCTGAGAACGGTGACTTTTTCCCTCTCTCATTACAAGCCCAGGCACAGATAGTCATGTGCAAATCATACAGGCACCCACACGCACACACAGATACACAAACGGAGCTGACATGTGCAAAGAAATGGACAAACACACAAGCACAGCCACCACCCCTCACACTTACAAACATGCGGTTGTGGTCATGCACCCATAGACATCTACAGGAAGACAAACAGATACACCCATTTTACACAATTACACACATCAGGAAAGCCTACAGATGCACAGAAATACAAACACACACACAGGCACACCCATGAGTAAAGATCGTGAGTCAAGCCCACCCGTGCCCATGGACACATGGACGCCGGTGAGCAGAGCAGAACACCCAGTGTGGCCTGTGCCTCCTAAAGGAAGGGAGACTGAGGTTCCCACTCCCGTCCCAAGCCCTCCTGAGCTCTGCTCTGGAGACCTCTGCTGGTGAAGAGCAGGGATGGGCTCTGGGCTTGGAGGAATAAGGAGAGAAGAGGGGCAGACCAGGGCCAGCTCCCAGGCACTCAGCATTCCTGCCTCCACTGGGTCCAAATGACTTTCTGCAGGCTCCAATCTCAGGCTAAAGGTGAGGTTTCTTCTGCAAAGAGCCCTAGTTTCCCCACCCCTGCTCCCCGCGCCCCACCTGGATTGCCTTGCAGCACTGCTGGGCAGCCAGCCTCCTCGCCATGCACTGGATTTCTGACTTGGCTTGTAGCTTGGTGTTCAAACCTCCACCTCCTCTAGCCCCTCAGGGGTCCCACCTTCCTGCTCTCAATGCCTTTATCTTTCCTTTTACTCCTGGGGGTGGAGGAGAGTGAAGAAGTGCTGAGCTTTGGAATAAGATGATGAACTGGGGTTAGATCTCAGCCCAGAGGGTCTGCATCACCAGCTGTGCACCTTGGGCAGCTAACCGAAGCCCCCTCTGCCTCAGTGGCACCAGGTGGAATGGAGACAGTGCTACTTAGGTCATAGGGTGCTGGGAGGGTTAAATGGCATAACATGCACAGTGCCCAGTACCAGAGCTGGCTTAAGGGGTGAGCCAGACAGGAGGCTGTCTACGCACCATCTCTGAGAGGCACTAAAACATCAGTCGGGATATAATGAGACAAAGAAAATCATGTCCTGGATGTTCTGCTTTAACAGACTAGTTGCAATGGGGAAATGAGGGGGGATCCCCAAAGAGCTGGCTGGAATAACCACAGATGGTCTCTAAGCTGTTTTCTAAAGACAGTGGAGCAGGATCTCTGCAGGACTTTTGTTTGGTATATTGGGGGGGATGCAAGTTTCGGGACAGAGTGGAATTGCTCAGAAGAAGATGGGTGCTATTGACAGGGATCCTCTTCTCTGTCCACTGTCCTCTTCCTCCAAGCAGAGATCAGTCTCCATTAAATTAGAATCAAACTGGTATTAAAAGACTATGGTTTGATGTGACACAAAATTATTAGCCTGCCCTGGGGTACCCACGTGTTTCCATTGGACCCTTCTCAGCATGTGGAAGATACTCAAAAAATGTTCAAGGGGTTGGTCTCTCCAGTTCTCGGTCCTAAGAACTCATTTCCAGCCCCTCTACTCAGCTCAGCCCTTCTCACACCCTCCCCACCTAGGCTTTGGTGTCCATAGCAACACTTAGTTTTGCACTCCACACCACACCCCTCCCTCCATCTACGTTAGCCCACAGGCCCAGCCCATTCTGGAAGCCTCAGGACTCTTAGCAGAAGTTAGAATTTCCATTTCTTGAAAAATCAGATAATTCCCATATATTAGCTTGTTTTGAAACAACAACAATGAAAATGACAACATGCAGCCATCAACTTGTCTGGGAAAATACTTTGTTATCTTTCCTTTAATCTACAATCAGGCAGTCCCAACTTACCAATGGGTAATGTATTGCAAAACTTTATTTTTTGTTAAGCAGTTTGGCATTCCAGACAATGGCCAATAGAAAATCGAGGACATAGTGTTATCAATAGGACCCAGTTTTCTGGGCTGAGCCATAAATACCCATTTATCCCTCCACAAGGCGGGGGCCACACACCTGCGTGGGGTGGGGGTGGGGGTGGGGGTGGGGGACAACAGAAAACCTTACTGTTGCAAGACCTGTAGGTAGAACTGGGAAAGTAATAATGCTGATCTAGAAAAGTCTCTTTGTTTTCTCTTGAAAGCTGGTGCTTGAGGGGAAGCAGGGTTCTTAAAAGGACTATGGGGAGACTTCCAGGTGTTTTCAAGGGCTTTAGAAGTGGAAAGCCTTTGCTCTTCATTACTCATTTGTTTTTCTGCCTCTTTCTTGACACAGGGCAGCCTTGGTTCCAACCTGACCCTCAGGCAGCAGGGTCATTTGGGCGGAGACATAGAATAAATCA
The DNA here is from genome assembly GCA_004027775.1 of Bradypus variegatus. NCBI lineage: Eukaryota > Metazoa > Chordata > Mammalia > Pilosa > Bradypodidae > Bradypus > Bradypus variegatus. Next base: position 7,256 of record PVKY010005842.1, read on the forward strand.
TGGAAAAAGTTCTCCTGAAGTATTGGGGTAGAACTGGAAGAACAGGCGACAAATAGTAGGTTAAAGCACTGGTAATTTGGATTTTAAAGATGGCCTGCAGAAGACTGAACTGAACTGTTATGGTAAAAAAAAAAAAAAAGAATGAAAACAAACAAACCCAAAATATAGAGAAAAGGGAGATTGTGGCACACGTGTGACCCAATCCCCAAAACCCCAGGAGTGAACAAATGAAGGTAGAGAGGACTTGGGCGAGCCAGACAGTTCCTGAGGCTAGCCACCAGGGGACACCACCGGCCCGGGGCAGCTTGGTTGCTGTCTGCACCAGGCCGAGGGGCTCGGGAGGCTCCAGGGAAGTGGAGCCGTCAGTGGTTCAGAAGTCAGGACATTTTCAAGATTGGCCTTCACCCTGACTGTGCCCCTGTGCACCCCCTTCCTTCCTCAGCAACCCCATCCCTACTGTCTCGCCTGAGGGGTTTATGCCCGTATACAAGATGGGTTGGAGTGGGATGGTGGTCAAAGGGATGGGGACCAGAGAGAGGAAGAGGGGGGCTCAGGAAGGCCTGGGACAGAACCTTGATGGTGGGGGGGGGGGCAGAAAACAATGAACCTTTATTGAGAGCCCGCCCCCACTCACAGGTCCTGACAAGAGAGGCCCAGAGGGGAATCGAGCAACCCCACCCACGGGGCTGCCCACTGATGCAGGTGACTCAGAGCTTAGGTTTGGCTGATAGCAGTCCCCACCAGCCGAGAATGGGCTCTTTGTGAGGCGGCCCCTTCTGTGGCCCCCGCCTCACAGCTGGGCTGGCTCGAGCAGGCCTCGGAAGACAGCTGCTTTGAGGTGACAGGACTGACTGGGAAAATGCAAAGGAACCCAGCCACGAGATGCTCTGCTTGAACGTTAAGGTGCTTCGAAGCAAATGTTCTGGAGAAAGATACTGCTTGGCTGGAGCCCACGTTCTTTCCTCCAGGTTCCTAATCTCAGTTGTCTTCTCCAACCCACCCATTCCCCCAGGAAGAAAAGTCCATCATTTTTAGGACTGTATAAGGCAGGACTCTGGGCAGCTAATGACCACAACTCAATTTGAGTCAGCTTGGCAATGAGGGGGTATCAATTAATTGGCTTGATCAGGACAAGGATGGGGCAGGCCCCCAGGAGGCCTGGAATGAGGCCTGCACAGCCCACTGGACTCCCTTCCTCTGTCTCATCTCTCTGCGTCTCCCAGGGGCTGGTGCCACCCTTTTCCCAGACAGGGTTCACTTCCCTCCAGCAGGGAAATGAGCGTGGGCAGCTCAGGATCACACCCTCATAGTCGCATGACCAGAAAGGGAATTAGACTATCCTTCACCAGATTTGGTAAGAAAAGCTCTGAGAAAGAACTCTGACAGGCTCTTCTTGAGTCATCAGAGGAAATAAGCATCTATCTTGTTTGAGCCACTCTTATTTTGGGTCTCTGCTACGACAGCTAGGTCTGTATCCTAATACAACCCGGGACCTTCTCTCAGTACCAACTGATGTGGGCTGGTAACTCTGTGTCTGATATCAAGGACCAAATTTGTTCCCTCCCCAAAAAATAAGGGACCACTTCCTAACGCACCCTATAGAGCTAACGTTACCCTATACTAGACAAAGACATTACAAGAAAAAAAAGTGCAGACCAATATCCATTATGAGTATAGATTCAAAAATCCCTGAATAAAATACAAGCAAACTGAATCCAATGGCATATTAAAATGATTGTACATTATTACCAAATGGGAGTTATCCCAGGAATGCAAGGGTGGTTCAACATACGAAAATCATTCAAGGTAATACACTACATTAATAGAACAAAGGGAAAAAAGAAAACCATGATCACCTCGATTGATGTAGAAAAAAAGATTCAACGAATTTGTCCCATGCCTTTGTATACCACCTTCCAGACTCAGAGACATTTTGCCTGTGTCCAGCCCACCCTTTGCACAAGGCCCGATGACTTCCTTACCCCGAGAAATTATTTCATTTTCCCCTTACATTGTGACTCTCCCTCATTGCTTATGTTCTAAAGTTTTGCATGTGGATGAGACCAGTCTCTGCTGCAGCTGGGAAGCTCCTATGGGGCGGAGGCCATGACTCCTTCATCAGACCAGGGGCTCCTGAATGCTGGAGGCATCGAGAAATATAAAGACTCTGCCCTTCCATCTCCTAAGGGTATGAGCTACACCCTCTTATCAGTCTGAAAACTAGTACAGCAGATGGCCTGTCTCAGCATGAGTTACGGAGCTAGGGGCACATAGTTACTGGGAGTTGAGTAATGGGGAGCTCAGGAGACGCTGCTGCTAACTGCCTCTTCTTCTGCCACTGGGAATGTGTCAGTCCCTGGGCTCCCACCTGACCCACTGGGGTCCATGGTAGAAGCGCAGGGGTCAGAGGCCTTGAGGGCACAGCCTGGTAGATCCCGTGGCTCTGGGGATGGGAGCCAGGCAATGACTGTGCCATGTTTCAGGTCAGCGTAGGAGATGAGGTACAGATGAGTGATTTTGTGTCTAAGGATCCCTCAGCCTCATTGAGACCAGTTGGGAAAATCCAGAAGGAAATGCAGCCTGGAATCACAGAAACACAGGCTGCACTGCTGGGCTGGGCTCTTCCTTTCTTTCTGAGCTGATTGTGTTGAAGAACAATGGAGGGCAGGCCCACGGCCTTCTTAGAGCCCTCCTTGGCTCCCAAGTGGCTGGCTTCACCCCATCTTCTCTCTCCAACCCTCCTCCCTTGGATAGAAGCTCCAAAAGAGGCAAGATGGTGTCTCTACCCTCAGACTGGAGTTGGAAGGCTGCTCAGAGGCAAGCCAGGCTATCCTAGGGCTGTGGGAGCCACAGGGCTTCACCTGAACTTGCAGGAAGACAACGTTGTGTCTCCAGGCTGCATCCTTGGACCTCCTGAGAGGTGGAGGCAAGACATCCACCCTCATCTACACCCAGGACAGTTCCCCACACTGGTCTTGCTTGACCCCAGCACTGCTCCCAGGAGAGGAGCCTCGGCTCTCTGGTTCTCCCTCCCATGGGGTACATCAAACCTGAGGCACACGCAGGACTGGTGTTCCCGTAGCATTGGGCAGGATGCTGGGCACTGACCTTTCTACCCCTATGCCAGCGCAAGGAACATGTGGCTTCTCCTAGCTTGTGACATGGCCGACACAGAGCGTGCATGAGATCTATCACCTCTCCTCCCACCACAGCCCCGGGAGATGCCTGCTCACCTCATCTCCTATCTCCCTCCCCTCTCTTCTTGCACAGTGCACTCTGCTGCTCTCGCTCCATGGCCAGCATGCTCCTCTATATCTTCAACCTCTTCTTGAAACGGTCCCTCCTTCTCCTGACCTTGAGCCACTGCTGTTTATTCTCACACTCCTGCACCGCTGGTCTAAAAGGTAGGGTTCTTCTTGCTCCTCATTGTCCCTCTAGCCCATCACTCCCCATCCCCCTGTAAAACCCCGCACCACTGACACTCCTACCTGCTATGCCACTCTCCCTCCTTGTCCCTGTCATTTACCAGCCTCCCAGCAGTGTTCCCTTACCCCGTGAAGACTCCAGATCCAGCCTCATCATCTTTTTCTCCACCCTAAACTCCAGCCAATGACCTATGTCCACTCCCTGACCTCTTGCTTTCTTTACCTTCATCTCTGATAATTCCCATCTTACATATCCATTGCCACATATATCCCTGAGGACTCTGTGATCACCAAATACCTCACCACTTCTGAAATCAGAAATTCTCACCTCCCACTGTTCATCAGTAACCTTTAGGTGTTTCTATTCCTGCCCAAGTGCTCCTGCAATGGTTCTCTGGCCTAACAGAATCCTTCAGTCCACTGATTCATTTACTTTCTCTCCATCTATCAGCCCCCACCTGCCTTCACTTCTTTCCTTTTCTAGCTTAGATTTTATGGGTCATGGATGAATAAACCATGATGCATTCACACAATGGAATATCATACAGTAGGTAAAACAAATAAGCTGCAGCAACATAAAACAACATGGATGAAATCTCGGCAATATGCAATTAAAGGAAAGTTGTAAGTCCCAAAAGATTACATAAAACATGGTACTCTTTTAATGAGATTAAAAACAACTAATATAAAAATATAAATATAATTTTAAAAAATACATATATATGCAAAAAGACTATATAAAAAGGAAAGCACGGCAATGTTGTAAGCAGTATCTAAGATGATGGTTATCTTGGGTAGAGGGTGACCAGGGAATGGAATGGGGAGGTGGAATCCTATGGTAAGATATAGATCATTGCCAAGGTTTTTGTTTTTGCTAGTGGTTTTGCAGGTGCCTTTTACATCATTAAAAATAACTAATTAAATAAAAGTAAACCATGAATGGACCAACGATGAGTGTGTCAGGGTACCAATACTGTGGAGTCCAATAGAATAAAGTTTCTACAGGCTATGATTACATTCTCTCTTACAAATATCCTGAACTGCTCTCCTCTTCCCATCACTGAATCCACAAATCTCCCTGTGTTTGCACCCATCTTTTCCTTTTTTCATCACATTAGTCAGAAAATCCCACCACTTGTTCCCCAGATCCCATCTCTTCTTGTCTTTTCAAGGACTTTGTTCCTTTGATTACCCCCTAGCTCTTTCCTTATCAATTTCTCCCTCTCTAATGGGCCATTTCCACCAGCACACAAACATGCTCTAGCCTCTCCTATCCTAAAAACAAACAAGATTCCTGAATCAGTTAAGATAAAAGTAAGGCTGCTCTAACAAAGAGACCCCCAAAGATAATATATCAAATATGTAGAAGTTTATCTATTGCATGAAAAGTCTAGGAAGGCAAAAAGGGGTAGGATGGTGGGTTCTTCTATCTGTTGCTCCGCCATCTCTTACTGTCAGTTTCCCTCCACGACAGCCCCTGACACGTCCACCTTCCAGCCAGAAGAAAAAGGAAAAAGAGGAAGGAGAAGATATGCCTACTTCCTTTGAAGGGCACGACATGGAAGTTGCATACATCATGTCCATCACACCCCATTGCCTCAGACTTAGTCATAAGACACACCTAGTTGCAAGCAAAGTTGGGAAATATAGTCTATAGCCAGGCAGCAATGTGTGTGGTTAAAAATTTCGGCACTGTGGAAGAAGAGGAGAATGTATATTGAGGAAAAGCCAGGACTCTCTGCCACAATCTGGATCTCTGGCCACCCAAATAAATGCACACCCTCTTCCCAAACGTGGAACATGCTAATCCTCTTCTCAAGTCAGACATCCACAAAATTCCATCCATCACTGCAACCAGCTCAAAGTTTAAGCCCTCTTGGTGATTGTTGGTTCTTTACATGAAGTCCAGATATTGGTTCAGTGAATATAAACTAAAAAAAAAAAAGTCATCATCATTTGTCCCACTCTACCAGCCAACAATACATACACAATAGGGGATAGGAACAGGATAACCACAATTGAAACTGCCATTTGGAAAGGAAAGAATGGAAAATATGCAGCAAACAAATAACAATTAGCAGCTCCTACTGGAATCCTATCTCCCAGAGGAGTAAATTCCTTGGTACTGATTCCCTGGGAACTTCTCCTTTATCCACCTCTAAGGCCCCTGGTTATGCCTTCTGGGAGTTATTTCCCTATCTGCTGTCCTCCAGGGCAGCATCTGAAGTGGACATTGGAGAATATGCCCTTCTACAGCGGGGAGGGTACAGGTTTTACAGCCTGTTTCCTGCTAGTGCAAGTTTGGGAACATTGGGCTTACAGGCCAGGTTTGCAGACTTTTGTCAATTTCCCTCAAAAATTTAGTATAATAATCCAAAAATTAAATTAAGGAAACAATTGCACTTACTATAGTATCTTTTGGGGATTGAATCATGCCCCCCACAAAAGGTCCTGTGGGTGTGAACTCATTTGTAAATAGGAGCTTTGAAGATGTTACTAAAAATTTGCCCAAAGTTAATGAGGGTGGGCTTCATCCAATATGGCGGAAGTCCTTACAAGCAAAGGATATCGACAGGAGAAGCCCTGGGCACAGCCAGAAGACAGAAATCATTGGAATCCAGAAGAGAAAGGAGGAGACACCACCGCATGCATCACCATGTGACAGAAAAGCCAAGGAACCCCAAAGATTGCCACCCTGCCAGGAGATGCCAATCCTGAGAGGAAGCCAGTCTTCTAGCCTCTGAAACCAGGAGCCAATAAATTCCTGTTGTTAAGCCAACCCATTGTATAGTATTTGTTTTAGCAGCTAGGAAAGTAAAACACTGTCAAAGAGAATAAAATACTTTGGAATAAACTTAACAAAAGAAGTATAAAACGCATACACTGAACACTACAAACATCATTAAAAGAAATTAAAGAAGACTTAAGTAAATGGAAAGTCATTCCACTCGTTCATGGATTGGAAGACTGTTAAGATGGTGATACTCCACGAATTGATCTACAGATTCAATGCAATTCCTATCAAAATCTCAGCCAGGCTTTTTTGCAGAAATTGAAAACCTGATCCTAAAATTTATGTGGAAATGCAAGGGACCCAGAATAGCCAAAACAATCTTGAAAAATAAGAAAAAAGTTGGAGGACTCACACTCCCCTATTTCAAAACTTACCACAAAGCTATAGTAATCAAGACAATATGGTACTGGCATAAGGACAGACATAAAGGTATAGGTCAGTAGAATAGAATTGGGGGCCTAGAAGTAAATCCTTACATTTGTGGTCAACTGATTTTCAATAAAGGTGCTAAGACAATTCAACTGGGAAAGAACAGTCTTGTCAGCAAATGGTGTTGGGACAACTGGATAGCCACATTCAAAAGACTGTCCCTTGCATTTCCGTATAAATTTTAGGAATGCAGTTGCAATAAAGACCTCAGCCAATCTCACCCGGGAGCTCTAGAGCTGGGCTGCCCTTCAAAATTGTCTCAGTTAAGGCCAGGAGCCAGGCCATTGTACCTTACCAGTCACCAGACACAGGCTGCCCCAGAGAGGGTACATAGTTTGGGGCAGAACAGTTTCTAGGGAAATACTCAGCTGAGCCATCAGCAGACAATACTCTTGGCAGCCAAGGAACGAGTGCCTAGTATTGAATGGGGGCCTGGGCAGTACATCACTGTGCCCACTAGTGTGCCTCAGCTCTCATCATCGGGTTTATCCATCAAAAGAAAATGGAAAGCCCCTACACTGCTTCCACTCACATCTCATTGGCCAGATTTAGCCATATGGCCACACCTGCCCGGAAAGGAGATGGGATAACACAGTCTTCAGCTAAGGGGTCAAGAGCCCAGCTGAAAACCTTGATGCCAAGAAAAAAGGCAGAGTGAGCATCAGGGCCAGCTAGGAGTCTCTACCACATCTCCCTTGATTCCATGTCTGTCTCTGGTCATTGTCCCATCTCTCTGCTCCTCCTCAGAACCTGGCTTCCCCCACTTCTACTTCTGCCTTTGTTCCAGGCTGCCCACCTGTCTCCTCTTGGATGCTGTGCTAGGTGTTTGGATGGGCTCTTTCAGTTGCATGTGAAAGAAACCATTTTCAAACTCTCACAGGAAATAAAAAGATTGGCTCACATAGTTGATAAAAGAGTGGGACTAGCTTTAGGCATGGAAAGATCTAGAGGTTCAAATGATGTTATCAGAATTCATCCCCTGACTCCATCTCGACTCCGCTTTCTTCCATGTTGGCTTCATTCTCTGACTGCATCACACAACTGACAGCTCTGGGTTTACATTTCCTTACAGCTCACAACCTCAGAGGAAAGAGTGCAGCCCCCAAGAGGCTCTGTGCCCACCCCAGGAGCAATCTCTGAGTGTCCAGCCTGATTCACCCTACCTGGTGCTGCGGGGAGTGAGGCCATGGACTCGACAGCCCATGAAAAATCACCACAGTGGGGAAAGGGCCATGCCCTAGAGGGAAAGTGGGCTTCTGATACAAAAGAGGAGGGGAAGGGGGGCTGCGCTGACTCCTGGGCATCTCAAACTTAACATGTCCACAGCTGAACTCTTGGTCCCCACCCAGCCCCAAAAATGTGCTGTCTCCATTCTTTACAGGTGACAAATGGCACTCCATCTAGTCCCCTGCTCAGGCCAGAAATCTGGGGGTCACTCTTACACTTCTGTCCCTCTCCTCCCAGCATCCATACTCTCCCTACAGATTCTACCACTCAGAGAGCTCTCAAGACAGTCCCTTTTCTCCATTTTCTCCACTGCCAGCACCCAGCCAAGCCTCCATCACCTCTTTTCTACACCACCAAGGGTCTCATCCCTGCCTCCCCTCACTCTCTCTCACCCCACTGCTGCTTTTCTACAACAGCATCCAGAGGCATCTTTTTTGAAACATACATATGACCTCCCAGCTTTCCTCCTTCACACCCTGAGGTAGGTCCCCCTTGTACTTAAATCCAAACTGCCCACAACAAGGCTCTGCCTCTCCCTTCAGCCCTACTCTGCCCCTGGTCACTGCTCCCCAGACACCCCAATCCTCTCCTTCCTCCAGAATCTCTCCTGCCCCAGGACCTTGGTGCATGTTCTCCCCTCTGCTTGCTGTATTTTCACTCACTCACCCTCACAATAGCCAGCTCTGGCTCATCTCTTAGTTCTCAGTTTAAATGTCAGTTACTGAGAAAGGCCTTTCCCATCTACCCAGTCAAAATAAGGTCTTCCAAGGTACTCTGTACCTTTCCTGTATAACAGAGGTCCACGTGGCCAGGAACAGAGCCTCCTGCCCACAACCAGCACCAACTTGCCAGCCATGCTGAGGAGTCATCTCAAAAGCAGATCTTCCAGCCTCGGTCAAGCCTTCGGATGACCACAGCCCTGGTTGGTATGTTGACTGTAACCCTGAGCAGAATCGCCAGCTGAGCTGCTCCCAGATTTCTGACCCACAGAAACAGTGTGAGACATTACATGTTTCTCATTGTTTTAAGCTACTAATTGTTGGGGGTAATTTGTTACATAGCAACAGATACCTAACACATCGAGTCTCTCTTGCTTACCCCACAAAGCGGCTGCAGTCCCCAAGTGGCCGCAGTCCCCAGCCCAGTGCTGGAGGCACAAAGAGGGAGAGGCTCTTTCCGTGGAGCTGACTGTGCACAGGAGAGGAAGGTTCACCCCGAGTCCACTCGGGAACCGTGAGGGTGGGCACAGGGCTTGGTGGGGGTGGGCTAGGACCTGGGCCAAGGAGTCCAGGTATAGGGCGTCGGAAACGCAGGCCAGGCAGCCCAGGGGGGAGCTTGAGCAGGATCCCGAGGCTCCGGGAGAGCTGGGACAGACCAAGATGACAAGAGGTGGAGACACTGGCCATGGAGCTGGCTGCTTCCCCCCTGCACCTTCCATTCCACAGACACATTAGACCCACAGGGCACAAGGGGAAGAGACTGCAGGATATCCCTTCCAGGGCGAAAAGGGAGGAAGTAGAGGGAGAGAGACAGAGAAAGAAGGAGAGAGGAAGAAAAAAAGGGCAAATGAAGCCCAGGAGGGATAGAGAAACCCCGAGAAGGAGGCAGCTGCGGACAGTAGGAGGGAAAAGAGAACCCATTCCTATTGAATGGGCCGGGGACTCCCCC
>PVKY010005843.1:0-16793 GCA_004027775.1 Bradypus variegatus
TGTTGTTGGGCATTCCTCCCAATTCAGGTTGGTGTGTGATGAATGGACGGTCTCGTTTGTCCCCCTGCAGTTATTCTGGATTATTTACTAGTTGTTTCTGGTTTTTTTTAGTTGTTCCAGGGGGACTACTTAGCTTCCACTCCTCTCTATGCCGCCATCTTCCCGGAAGTCTCCAAGACTCTTAATAATCAGATTTTCAAATGTCAAAGACTGAGAATTCAGAAAGCAGCAAGAGAAAAGCAATCCATCCCACACAAGGGAAGCTCTATAAGACTAAGTGTGAATCTCTCAGCAGAAACCATGGAGGCAAGAAGGCAGTGGTATGACATATTCAGGACACTGAAAGAGAAAAACTGCCCACCAAGAATCCTGTATCTGACAAAAAAGTTCTTCAAAAATGAGGGAGAGTTTAAAACATTTACAGATAAATAGACACTGGGAGAGCTCATGAACAGGAAACCTCCTCTACAGTAAATACTAAGGGGAGTACTACAAGACAGATAAGAAAAGACAGGAGAGAGATGTTTGGAGAAGAGTGTAGAAATGAAGATATCAGGAGATAGAAAGACAGCAGAGATTGGACATTTGACGTTGAAGGAGGATAGAATGTTCTAGAGGATTGACTGTGTAGATCTAGAAATGGATAACACAATACTGTGTGATTCTGGCACAATATTGTAAACACACTGAAAAAAGATGACTGTGAATATGGTTGAAAGAGGAAGGTTAGGGGTTTGTATGACACCATAAGGAAAGAAGATAAAGAGTGGAACTGTATAACTTAGTGAAACTTAGAGTGGTCAATGTGTGTAATTAAATATACAAATATAAGAATGTTTTTGCATGAGGGAGCAGCAAGAAAGAATGAAGTTATTAGGTATGCAACCAAGTGAATGGAATGTGAGGACAGTAGGTTGGGTGAAATAAACCAGAAATGAAAAGACAAACATTATAATGCCTCACTAACACAGACTATTAACAATGTGTAAACTCTGAGAATTGAATCTGGGAGCATGGGCTATAAGAGGAAGGCTATGTAAAGGTTCCTAGATTGTAAGCTCTTATGGCAGTCACATTTATTCATGAGTTGTAACAATTATTTCTAAATTTTGAGATTCTGAGCTGTTTGTGTGTGACTTGGTCAGTCCCTGGAGCTTCAGGTATCTGTGAGTGTTGGCGGTGCCCCATAAATCAACTGCTAAAGAGCATGAAAAGGAGATAAGACTATGATGGCGATATAAACAAAATGGACTCGGTTGAGGTTGGGGTAGATCTGACTAAAAGGTACAGGATGATACTGTGTTTTAAAACTTGGACTTCTGTGTGGGACCAAAGGAAGAGATGGTTATATGGTGCAAAGTCTATATTTTCTGTAGCACACTTTAAAATTTAACCTGTATGGTCAGTTTACTCAGTTACATGGAATCTTGTAATTACATGGAATCTTGAGTAAGAAGTAAGACTTTGTTGTTTGTATAGGTTAGCACGAAGCCCCAATACAACCCAGAGTAATTTGGGCAGAGAATAAAAAGTATTTACAGGACACTTCTGGAAGATGGCAGTTAGGAGAGACAGGGCAAAAAAAAAACAATTCTGTGAAAAACACTAGATAAAAGCCAGAAAGTGACCCAGAACACCAGTTCCAACGATGCACCAACTGGACAAGGTCTGCTAAATCCACAGGGACCATGCACTTGGTGACACACAAAGTCTCCATTCTGAAACAAGTAAGCCTGCTGAACATCTGGCAGCCACGCTGCAGTGTGAGGAAACCGTGGGTTGGCATGTATCTGACAAAAGACTGATATCTTGCATATATAAAGAAATCCTACAACTCAATGACAATAGTACAGACAGGCCAATTATAAAATGAGCAAAAGATATGAAGAGACAGTTCCCAGAAGGGGAAACACAAATGGACAAAAAACACATGAAATAATGTTCAGCTTCACTAGCTATTAGAGGGATGCAAATTAAGACCACAATGAGATACCATCTCACACCAATTAGAATGGCTGTCATTAAAGAAACAGGAAACTACAAATGCTGGAGAGGATGTGGAGAAATTGGGACTCTTATTTATTGTTGGTGGGACTGTATAATCGTTCAACCACTCTGGAAGACAGCCTGGCAGTTCCTTAGAAAACTAGATAAAGAGTTAACCTTTGATCCAGCAATTGCATTTCTTGGTATATACCCGAAAGATCTGAAAGCAGTGACGTGAACAGATATCTGCACACAAATGTTCATAGCAGCATTACTCACAATTGCCAAGAGACAGAAACAACCCAAATGTCCTTCAACAGATGAGTGGATAAATATAATGTGGTATATACACACAATGGAAAACTATGCAGCAGTAAGAAGGAACAATGTCATGAAACATATGACAACTTGGATGAACCTTGAAGACATGATGCCAAGCAAAATAAGCCAGGTACAAAAAGAGAAATACTATATGCTACCACTAATGTGAACACTGCTGGGGGAGAATGCATGGGGTGTTGGGCTTCCCCACCTTGATGGTTGCTGATGTGCTCACAGACATTGGGGACTGGTGGTTTGATGGGCTGAGCCTTCAATCACGGGACTTGGCCTTGGGAAGATGTTGCTGCAGGGCAGAGCCTAGGCCTGCTTATAATTTTACCTAAGTGTCTTCTCCTGAATGCCTCTGTTACTCAGATGTGGCCCTCTCTCTCTAGCTAAGCCAACTTGGCAGATGAAATCATTGCCCTCCCCTCTACGTGGGATCTGACACCCAGGGGTGTAAATACCCCCCGCAATGTGGAATATGACTCCCAGGGAGGAATCTGGACCCGGCATCGTGGGATGGGGAACATCTTCTCAACCAAAAGGAGGATGTGAAAGGAAATGAAATAAGTTTCTGTGGGTGAGAGATTCCAAAAGGAGCCAAGAGGTCACTCTGGTGGGCACTCTTATGCAAAATATAGACAACCCTTTTTACGTTCTAATGAATTGGAATAGCTAGCAGTAAATATCTGAAACAATCAAACTACAACCCAGAACTCACGAATCTTGAAGATAATTGTATAAAAATGTAGCTTATGAGGGGTGACAATGTGATTGGGAAAGCCACATGGACCACACACCCCTCCTTTGTCCAGTGTATGGATGGATGAGAAGAAAAATGGGGGCAAAAAAAAAAGGCACCCAATGTTCTTTTTTACTTTAATTGTACTTTTTCACTTTAATTTTTATTCTTATTACTTTTGTGTGTATGGTAATGAAAATGTTCAAAAATTAATTTTGGTGATGGACACACAACTACATGGTCATACTGTGAACAACTGATTGTATGCTTTGTATGACTGTATGGTATGTGAATATATCTCAATAAAATTTAATTATTAAAAAAATATATTTACAAAGCCCCCTTGAGGGACTGTGGAAATATTAAACCTCCCCAGCCAGGGAATTCCTGATATTCTCACAAACACTGGGCACCATCAACTTAGTAGACCAAGAGCTCAATCTTGGGGCTTGCCTTTACAAAGCTTGATACTGCAAAGTAGAGGCTAATCCTACTCATGATTATGCCTAGGAGTCACCCTCAGAGGGTGTCTTTTGTTGTGAAGATGTGGCCTCCATAAGCCAACTCGGCAGGTAAACTCACCGCCCTTCCCGCTATGTGGGATATGACTCCCAGGGATATAAATCTCCCTGGCAATGTGGAACGTGACTCCCAGAGTCTTGTGATTGAGAAAGCCTTTTGGAACAAAAGGGGGAGGAGAATTGAAATAAAATAAAGTTTTAGTGGCTGAGAGATTTCAAATGGAGTCGAGAGGTCACTCTGGAGGTAACTCCTACACGTTATATAGATATCCATTTTTAGTTTATTAGAATAGTTAGAAGAAAATATCTAAGATTGTTGAATCGCAATCCAGTATCCTTGATTCTTGAAGGCAATGATATAACTATACAGCTTATACGGTGTGACCATGTGATTGTGAAAACCTTATGGCTCACACTCCCTTTACCAGTGTATGGACAAATGAGTAGAAAAATTGGGGACAAAAAGTAAATGAATAATGTGGAGGGGGATATGGGACATTTTGAGTGTTCTTTTTACTTCTATTTTTATTCTTATTTTTATTTTTTTGGAGTAATGAAAATGTTCAAAAATTGACTGTGGTGATGAATGCACAACTATATGATTCTGTGAACAACTGTTTTACACTGTGGATGATTGTATGGTATGTGAATATATTTCAATTAAAAAAAATAAATGGAGGAGGAGTATGGCATGCTTTGAGTGTTCTCTTTTATTTTAATTCTTATTTTCATTTTTATTTTTTGGAGTGATAAAAATGTTCAAAAATTGATTGTGGTGTTGAAAACACAACTATATGATGAAACTGTGAGCAACTATTGTACAGTCTGGATGATTGTATGGTATGAGAATATATTTCAATAAAATTAGTTTTAAAAACCCAATTTGCTCAAATCAGAGAATAAAAGGGGGCTTGAAGATCAAGAGTTTTCAAACATATTCCTTTTAACAGGGACTTTAAGTGATGAAAATAAATAAACTTTCCCTTTGAAAAACAAAATGCCATTCTGTATGCCAGATTATTCCAGAACTAACATTCAGGTCACCAAGGGACTTAAAAAAATTCTAGTGACAGAATCAAGAGCACAAAAGGTCAATTTTCAGATTCAGATGAAAAAGAATCAACATCTAAAACAAAATAAAGAATAAGCACTCTAAAAGTGGCAATCATCCCCTAAACTAGAGGAATATCTCACTCTTTTAATACTTCCTAATACACAAGGCTTCATAAATCCAAATTAAGTGACAATCTAAATCAAATGTTAAATTGTGATTCTTTAATTTAAAAAGTCAATCTAAAAGAACCTCTGTAAATGAACTGTTTTTGACTTTCAGAGAACTTCATGAGCACATATTTTATTCCTCACAGTAAAATTATCTTAATTCTGACAAAACTGGATCTCAGGCCCTAGGATTTTTGGTTTAAAAATGGAAGGGTAACGTCGTGCCCCATCTTCTTGCAGTTGCGGCTCCAGGCAGACCATGAGTAGCCACGGCAACAGCCTGTTTCTGCGGGAGAGCGGCCAGCGGCTGGGCCGGATGGGCTGCCTGCAGCGGCTGCAGGACAGCCTGCAGCAGAGAGCGCTGCGCGCGCGCCTGCGCCTGCAGACGCTGACCCGGGAGCACGTGCTGCGCTTCCTGCGCCACAACGCCTTCATCCTGCTGACCGTCAGCGCAGTGGCCATCGGGGTCAGCCTGGCCTTTGCCCTGCGCCTATACCAGCTCACCTACCACCAGATCAAGTACTTCTCTTTCCCTGGGGAGCTTCTCATGAGGATGCTGCAGATGTTGGTGCTGCCTCTCATTGTCTCCAGCCTGGTCACAGGCATGGCATCTCTGGACAACAAGGCGACAGGACGGATGGGCATGAGAGCAGCCGTGTACTACATGGTGACCACAGTCATCGCAGTCTTCATTGGCATCCTCATGGTTACCATCATCCACCCGGGGAAGGGTTCCAAGGAAGGGCTTCACTGCAAGGGCCGGGTGGAGCCCATCCCCACAGCTGATGCCTTTATGGACCTGGTCAGGTGATGCTCCTTCTAATTTTGCTGGGATTTCCAGCCCTGCATGAGACCCAACCCATACTCAGGTGACACAAAGACAATGCAGCTGGCACCTCCTGGAAATGGCAACACTCCAGTTGGACCTAGTTACTGGGTACCATTTACTGCCTTGGGGTCTTGCACATGGCCTCTGACAGCAGCTAACCCCTAAGATGATTTTTTTGTTTTGCTTTTAAACTTTTTATTGTAATAGCATATGTACAACTAAAATTTTCCCATCTTAGCATCTTTCAAGTGTACAATTCAGAAGTTTAAATTAATTTCTAATATTGTGCTACCGTCATCAGTATCCATTACCCCAAATTTTTATCACCTCAAACAGAAACTCAGCATCTATTAAGTGATAACCACCCCACCCCCAGTCCCCAGTAACCTGTAATCTATTATATATCTCTAGAAATTTCCTTCTTCCACGTATTTCATATAAGTAGGATCAAACAGGAGTTGTCTTTTTGTGCCTGGTTTATTTCACTCAATGTAGTGTTTTCGAGTTTCATCCACGTTGTGGCTGCTAAGATAGGATCTTTTCAAAAAATAGTGATGACATATATAAAACACAAATCTTCCTTTTTAACCATTTTTAACTGTACACTTCAGTAGTGTTAATTACAGTCACAACATGCTACCATTCACCATCATCCATTACCAAAACTTTCCCGTCAACCCAAACAGCAACTCTGTACCCATTAAGCAAAAACTCCTTATTGCCTCCCCACCCCCCAGCCCCTGGTAACCTATAATCTACTTTCTGTTTCTATGAATTTGCTTATTATAGATATTTCATGTGAATGGAATTATAAAGTATGTGATGTTTTGTGTCTGTCATATTTCACTGAGTATACGGTTTTTGGGCTTCATCCATATTGTCACATATACCCAAACTTCATTGTTTTTTATGGCTGGGTGATATTCCATTGTATGGATGGACACAATTTGTTGATCTGTTCACCTGCTGGTGGACACTTGGCTTGTTTCCACCTTTTGGCAATTGTGAATAGTACTGCTACAGAAAAAAAAAATGGAAGGGTAAAGATGGTGTGGCTCCTTTCTCCTTCTGAAAACCTCAAAACAAGTTGAAGAGAAGGAGAAATAGAAAAACAAATTACATCCTCAACAACTAGGAGGCAACCCTAACCACACTTATATGAGAAGTGCTGCCAAACGCAATAAAAATAAGACTGCTGAAGACCTCAAGCAAGAGAGATTGTTTGCAGCTGCAAATCTCTCAACCATCATAGCTCAGTTCTCCAAAGTACATCACATAGCCAGAAAGGCAAACTCAACAACCCTTTTGTTTGGAACACCTGAAGCTTTTACAGACCTCATTTGGCATCACTGAGACATGGGAGAGGCAGGACTGAACAAGAAATAGTAACAGTTGAAAATGCACACAATTCTCTAAGAAAAAATGATGCAGAACAATCAAGATACTAAATGACTGTAGTTCAAGGATTTAAAAACTGAGAGGAGAGAACCAATGCTAAAAGACAATGGAGCAACACCTACAAAATTCTCAGGAAAAAGGATAAGACTTTATACTCAGTCTATCATTCAGTATAAAGGCAACAGTTAAACATTATTGAATATGCAAAAACTCAAGAAATGTTATTCCCAAGAATTGCTGTTGAAGAAAATAATAAATGATAAAGTTCAGCCATCCAAAAGAAAAACAGAAAAACAACGCAAAAAGAAATTTTTGAGACCTGATTCTATATAACTATTGATTTGAGAATAAAAAAGAGAAGAGATGCAGTTAAGGCTACAAAATACAAGGTAAATGTCATAACTCCTGACAATGTTATTATATAATCAACAAAAATTGAAAGAGTAAATAGAATGAGGTATGCTTACCCCTTTATATTTCATTGTTTTATACTACTTTACACCTTTAAGTATACTTCAATTATTATAGTTCAATTTGTCTCTAACCCTTAGTGATAAAAGATGAGGAAATAAGCACAATGCTATAATAAATAGTAATGCCTAAATACACCCATTGAAAGAAAGTTTCTTAGATTAGATCACAAAACTATATTAATAAAAGATTACACACACACACATACACACACCCCAATGTGAAAAGATGAAAATGAAATACAAAGATTCCACATGTTCAGAATGACACAGGCAGTATATAGGCACAGGGATATTCACTCTAACATTATTTGAAACAGCAATATATGGAAACAACCTAACTGTCCATCAGCAAGGGTATGGCTGGATAAACTATTATTTAGTCAATGTAATACTATATAGTCAATAAAAAGAATGAGACATTAGAATACTGTCCCAATAAAAATTAAAAAAAATTTTAATTAAAAATTGAGAAAAAAAAAGAATGGGACAACAACTATGTACTGTTTGAAATAAATGAGTCAATATAGCATACTGACGAATAGCAAGAACTTTATACCTAGACTGAGTTCAACTTTCAGCACCACAACTAATTAGTATGTTACATAATGTCTCTGTGCCTCAGTTTCTTCATTTGCAAAAAAGGGGATAATAATATTTGCTACCTGTCAGGGTTGTGATGAAGACTAATAATCAATACCAAAGCACTTATTAAAACACAGCCTGGAACATACTAAGTACTATATGTGCTAGATATTATTATTATAAAATGGAGAAAAAAGGTGTAGAACAGTGCATAGTAAGCTATCATTTTTAAAATGTATATACATATCTCTATATATATGTACGCTTATATATGCATAAAATATCTAAGGAAGGATACATAAAACCATTAGTGGTTACTCAGGAAGGGAAACTAGGCAGAAAAAGTTCAAGAATGGATGAGATTTAATTTTCACTTCTCTATCTTTTGAATTTTGTACCATAAACATATATTGACTAGACAAAAATTTACTATATAAGTTATCTTTTAAAACCTTAAGGAACATAGGATGACTAAACACAGTGCCACTTATCCAGTTAGTTCCATAACTGCTAGGCAACTAAGGTACATTTACCCAATTCAAAGATCACACAAATAACAAACTCTCAAATACAAATGCATATCCACAAAATATCTGTGGGAGATCAGATGATTTCTTACCATATAAAACACAAGAGGAACATATCTTAAGAGACAATACTACAAAGACATATGTAAAGGAATGTTCACTTCAGTGTGCATATAAATAGCAAAATATTAGAAACAACTAATAAATGTATCAACAGACTAAATTTTGGTGCCATACAATAGAATATTATACAGACATTTAAAATGAAAGTACTTTGCTCTTACTGTAAGTGACATAAAGTGATCTCTGAAAATGGTTCACTACTCTCTTGACCCAGAAAAAAAACACAAAATCAAAAGGTTCACATCTTCACATTCACTTTAAGAACACCCATGAAACTGCCCAGGATATCAAGGGTATGTACATTCAAAAAGCCACCAAATTTCTGAAATCTGCCACTTTCCAGAAGCAATGTGTGCCATTATGTCATTACAATGGAAGTGTTAGCATGTGTGCTTAGGCCAAATAGAGGGAATGGACACAGGGTCAACGGTTCTGAAAGAGTGCGGAATTTTTATTGCATATGTACAGAAATGCAAAAAAGTAATGCTGAACTTTAGGATTTAGATGTAGATTTTCTGGTCATTGGGCACATCCAAGTGAACAAAGTCTCCAAGATGTGTCATTACAGTGCTGATGGACAGATTAACCCATACATGAGCAACCCCGACAGTGAGATGATCCTCACCGAAAAAGAACAAATTGTTCCTAAACCAGAAGAGGAGGTTGCAAAGAAGAAAAAAATATCCCAGAAAAAAACTAAAGAAACAAAAACTTATGGCTCAGGAATAAATTCAGCACAAAATCAATGTAAATAAAAGTTTAAAAAATTATAGTATATACGCATAGTATAAATTTAAGATATATAAATTATAATTCTGTATATAAACTATAATTCTGTATATAAATTATAAACAATAAATTATGGCCCTCTTTCCATACAGTAATACAGAAATACTTCATTCCTTTTCATTGCTGACTATGATTTGTGGTTTGGCTATACCATAACATACCTAATCATTCTCTTATCAACTGACATACAGGTTGTTTCTCTCTGTCTTTTCATCTATTTAAAAAACGTGGGTTTTTTTGGCCAGGACAAATAATAATATTAAGCACAAATCTTTACACACAGGAACTAATATTTCTGTAAGGCAGATTACTAAAGGTAGAGCTGTTAGGTCAAAATTAATATGCATTTAAAATTTGTATGGGTGGTTCTGAATTCCCTTCTTTCAAAGAGATGGCATCATTTTATACTCTCCCACTCCTGCTAATACTGGGTATGATTCATCTTTTTAGTTTTCATCAATCTGATGCATGAAAATGATATTGTTTTGAACTATATTCCCTGATTATTTAGCAAGGGTGAGCAAATTTTTCCATTCACTGCAAAGTTTTGTGACCTTCAGACAAAAACATCTCATACCTACATTATCTTTGACACTCATTGTGGTTTTAATTTTTTTAATATGCCAAAATTTTCTGAGGGAATCAGATCATTCCAGACCTCAACCTTCTCACAAAAAATAATGAGAAAAAGACTTATGACTTATGCAGCATTGAGTCCATATTTCCTAGTGACAAAAATCAACTGGTGCTGAAAAGAAGTTGCTCCCTTAAAGTGTTCTCCAACTCAACCATCCTCTTACACTTACCCTACTGGGTTCACTTATTTAGGTTACCTGCCTAGTCTCCTGTAGGTATTTAAGTTTAGGATCCCGTTTCTTTTGGGTTATTTGGTTATATACTGATTATCAGGATTCTCTGTATGAAAGCTTATTAAGCTATATAAAGATATATATAGTAAAAATTTCCTCTGTTAGGTTTTTCTTCCATTTGCATTATTCATAAATATATTTTAAAAACTTTAAAATCTAGAACATCCATCAAAATGTGAGCAGTGGTTACCTTTGGGTATTAGGATCATGGATGGTTTTTACTTTTATCTTTGTATGTATCATCTTTTAAATTTATACAATAAGCATTTATTCCTTTTGTAATCAAAGGGGAAAAAAGCTTTTTCTTCTTGAGAATTTATTATTACTTCAAAATAAAAATATTTTTTAGTCCAAAAAAAGATATTTTCATTTTGAAACAAAAAATTCTAAATGGAGTCGAGAGGTCACTCTGGTGGACATTCTTATGCACTATATAGAAAACACCTCTTAGGTTTTAATGTATTGCAATGGCTAGAAGTAAATACCTGAAACTACCAAACTCCAACCCAGCAGTCTAGATTCCTGAAGATGATTATATAATAATGTAGACTGCAAGGGGTGATAGTGTGATTGTGAAAACCTTGTAGATCACACCCCCTTTATCTAGTGTATGGATGGATGAGTAGAAAGATGGAGATAAAAACTAAATGACAAATGGGATGGGATGGGAGGATTGTTTGGGTGCTCTTTTTTCATTTTTATTTTTTTTTCTTGTTCTGATTCTTTCTGATGTAGGGAAAATGTTCAGAAATAGATTGTAGTGATGAACGCATAACTATATGATCATACTGTGAACGGTTGACTGTATACCATGGATGATTGTATGGTATGTGCATGTGTTTGAATAAAACTGAATTAAAAAAAAAAATTCCAGCAGTGAAAGTGGTATTTAAAAGCACATGAGTATGGTATCTGAAAAATCCCAATAAAAATTATAAGGAAAAAAAAAAGCACATGGAAGTGTCTATTAACAGATGAATGGATAAACAAAATGTGGTATACACATACAATGGAATTTTATTCAGCAGTAAGAAGGAATGAAGTCCTGAAGCACACGACAAAATGAAGCACATGTTAAGTGAAATAAGCCAGACACAAAAGGACAAATATTGTGTGAACTCACTGATATGAACTAATTATAATATGAAATATAGCATATAGTTTGCCAGGATACAGAATGAGACTAAAGATGGGGAGTGGTTGCTTAATGTGTACAATGTTTAACTAGGCTGAAAAACGTTTGGAAATGGGCAGTGGCAACGGTAGCATATTATTGTGAGAATAATTAACAGTGCTAAAAGGTGTATGAATGTGGTATAAAGGGGAAGTTTAGAGTCCCATATGTCACCAAAGGGAAAGTTAGAAGTTAAAACATGGGAATGTACAACTCAGTGACTCTTGTGGTGAACAATGTTCATGATTAACTGTATAAATATTTAAAAGTTCTGTCATGAACTAGAACAAATTTAAGACACTATTTATTATGAGGAGTTAATAACAGAGGGATATATGGGAAAAAATGTACCTATTGCAAACTACGTACTACAGTTATATTTTAATACTGTTTCATCAACAGTAATATTTTAATTACTCCTTTAAACAGTAGTATTTTAATACTCTTTCATCAACAGTAACAAATGTATCACGTCAATACTATGGGTCAATAATAGCAGGGGATAAAGAGTATGGGACGAGTTGGCTTTTCTTTTTAAAATTATTTCTTTTCTGGAGTAATGAGAATGTTCTAAAATTGATCATCAGGATGTACATACAACTATGTGATGATATGGTGAACCAGTGATTGTATAATTTGGAGGGGTTATATGATGTGTGAATATATCTCAATAAAACTGCATTTAAACAAGTGCATGGAGTGATCTGATTCACTTTGAGGTCACAAACCAAGTTTTTGGATACTCATGATTCAGAAAATCAATTTCTTCCTGCAATTACAAATATTTAAATTTTTATAAACATAAAAAATGTATTTTTATTCACTCAAGATTTATTTAATACACACTAAGTGCCATGTACTGTGCAAGGTGCCAAGTATACTATTTAAAAACGGGGAAAGCAAAAAAAGTATGGTGTGTGATATTGACAAAGGGAAGGCACTTTAAACCAGGCTTGGAAGTTGGGAGCATCAGGAAAGGTGTCCTAAAAGAGGTGAACACTCCTAAGCAGGAATCAACTAAAAAGGGTGGGAGTCATCCAGATTCCTTCTTCCTCTCCTTCAACTCTTAACGTCCATAACAATCACCAAATACTGTCAATTCTTCTCCCTAAATTTCTCCTGACTCCACCTCTTCATTCTCATTGCCAACTCTTCATGCTCACTGCCACTGCTCCAGTCCAAGGTATATTGAATTTTCTCCTATTAATAGGTTTCTAACTGGTTTCATCACATCCTCTCCCCCATGCTGTTCCTAACTCTACACTACACTATAATTAGGATGATATTCCTCAAACTCAAATCAAATCATCACGTAACTGTCCAAGTCAAAACACTTATGGGCGAAAGTGGACATCCCCCACGCATATAGCCTTCAGGATAAAATCCAAAATTCTTATTAACATTTACCAAGCCTTTCAAGATCTGGCTCCTGCTTACTTCTCCTGCCACAACTTAATTTTCCACCTTCCATTCTAGCCACATGAACTTTCAGATCCCATAGTAGGACCTGCTGTCTCTTGTCTTCAGGACTCTGCATCAGCTATTTCCATTTGCCAGAAACATAGGTTTACAATTCTTCACTGAGCTAACTCCCACTTATTCTTCAGATCTCACCTTACAGGTCTGGGAAGCCTTTCCTGATTACCCAAAACCCTTTCCGAATATCCTCTCCTCTGTGCACCTACTTAAAAGTTCCCCTGTCAGTACACTTATCACACTATATTATATTTGCCAGATTAGTTGTCTGTCTCTCTCATTTAAAGTAATGGGAAAACTGTCTTTTTCAGAGTTATACCCTAGTACTTACACTTAGCACATAGAGCAGTTACATTTACTGAATGATAAATATTTAACTTGGCTTATTTACCCTACTACTGCACTAGACATAAGGCTCTTTACATAAAGAAGCAGTTTTTATTCTTTAAAGCCTTCTACAACTCAAAAGATATTAAGAACTTTTTGATGTTATGAACATTTGTCAAGAAAAATATCTGAACAATAAACAAAGACAATGCCTGTCTCATGCCTGGAATTTCCCCCCTTATTCTACTTAAACTTATCTCTAGATCACTCAGATTTTGATATGAATACCTAAAGAATGGCAAGACTTCATTTATATTTTCCCTTGTTTATAAAGGTCCTTATTCTTTTAAGTAGTTTAAAGACAAAAATTAACATATCTCTCTTCAAAATCACATAAAGCTGTATATTATTCTAGCTCAAAAGGTGAAGAGAATCCTCAAAATTGAGACACCAAAAATGGGCTCAAAAATCAAGAAAGCATCCAAAACAAAACCAACATGCTTAAGGGAATACCATTGTTTAGAGAGAAATGGGAAATCACATTCTTAAGCAGCACTGAATGACTCTGAGTAGTTTTGATATATGTTAAAGGAATGAAAAAAATTAAATTGCTCTCCACTAGTACATATAATTAGAATTATGTCAAGAAGGCCCAATACATAGCATCCTCAAAATCATTCATTTAACTTTCCCTCCCTTGGGGAGAAGGCATGATGAAATAGTCTGGACAGAAATGGGAAGAGACAAGAATAATTTATTTTGTGTAGTAGCAAATATATAGGGTGGTTTTTTCAGGAACTCTACATTCCTTCTTATGGGAAAGCAGAAGATTTTCTATGTAATTTAGATTCTGGGCAAACAAGAGTTTTGAGCAAAGAACTGAAAATTCCTGTTTAACCAACCTACAATATAAACCATAATTGGGATTACAGCTTTCTTGTACAACACTTCAAGTCACTAGATACATAAATTGCAAAATTCTTCAGCAAAGTCACAAAAAGTAAGAATTTAATTATCTCAGTGTAACTAAGATATAATAGTAACATCCAAAATTATGACCAAACTTTATCTGAAAAGATTTTATGCCACACAAACACTATAAGAAAGATTTATATGTGGATACTTGTAAAACTGCCTTTCTTGCCAAGGAACACAAAACATGCCACACACACAAACCTAAGCATTCCCAAGATATACTCTACTCTTCATTCCCATGGGCAAACTAGCAATAAATAAAAAAGATGATTACCTAATTATCAGTATAAAGCTAGACAGATAAATTCTAACTGCTGTCTTAGGTTATATGCACTAAACTGACTCAAGTATTCAATAAAGTTTTTTTAACTAAGAAAAGAAATTATTTTCAATACTTCTAAGTTAAAAAATAATTTGATTACATTTAATTACTTCATTTCTGTATGTATAAACCCACACAGTCCTTCACTAGATCTATCCAATTATAAATCCTTTCCATTACTCATTCTACAAACTATTTATCAGAAACTGTCAGAAAAAGACATAAACAAAAATAAATGTATTATACATAGCAAGATTAGAGAGGAGTAAAACTTTAGTGTGTGGTCTCAAGGTTTGTACCTTACATTCAAGAATCAGTATTTAGTAAGTTGCCATGACTACAAATAAACAAGTCTTTCTCACTTTCATAAGGTCCACCTGTGAGAATTTATTTAAATGAAGACCTCTATGACCAACTAATAATTTTATTTATATCCTTATCCTGACAGGTTTTTTAAAAATAGAATTTACATAATATATTTTGGACTTTATAACTTCATTCATCTCTTGTTATATTTTTTAGAACATCCGAGAGCAGAAATCTTCATATAACATAAAGAAAACACACTGAGTAGCCATCTTCAATTTAACTTAGGTTAATAAGGAGTTTTTCCCATCAGAAGAAAGTCAAAATATTGAAAGTCAGCACTTGCTTATATTTTGGAATACATATAAACGAACATTTTATTTTTGTAATTTAACACATTAAACACAACTCTAAATTTCCCAACTAGTATGCTCCATCTACTGTTTTGTGAACATAATCCCAGAATATGATTCCCACACAGGTTACAGATGCTTTGACTTCTAGATGAAATATAACTGAGTTTTAACATTTAGATACTAACAGTAATTTCAAAGGCAAAAAGAAAAGTACAATCTAAACTCAAAGGAAAGTGAAAATGTACACAGCAATTACTTTGGTGGTAAAAAATTCTCACACCGCAAATACACAAACCATTTAGTAACTTTCAGGCAGCAAGTGGTATACTATTTGAATCATGCCAGAAAAAAAAATTACTTTGTAACAGTTGTTTTCAGTTGCTCTCAGAAGCAACTCAAATATTATCAATTTGCACTGTTAGTTATAAAAACTGAATAATGGTCATAGTGAGGGATGAGATGTGCTAATTAACAAAATTTTTTTTTATTTTTACCACATAATCTACCATTTATGGATAATCAATATTCAAAGATCAGAATATAATGAAAGTGAGCAAAACTTCAAATAAATTTAACTTAATGTCAAATTTCTTTAATAAAACAAAAATCTTCAAGATCTTGTCACAGGATCATTATTATTACATTAATTATCAATATTACATATATACATGAAAATGCCAGGTATTGTTGAGTTCCAGTTGAGAGAAGTCCAGATAAGTTTTTTTAATAAATTTTTGTGTGCAGATAATTAGTCATGTACTAAGGCATTACTTGCAGGGCTAACTCTATAAAAGTTAAATACCTGACTGTAATAGAAATCTTTAAACTGTAACATTTAGTTCCAGTAGCTATTTGCATATTACAATTAGTGCAAGTTCAGGTCAGTACCTTTTCTAATTACAAAACAAGCTGGTATAGTATGTTTTACCAAATCCTTATACAATCATATTTTCCTGAACAATGATAATAAACTATAAACTAGTGGACTTCATTCTTTATAGTTACTTTCTAATCAGTTTTAATATCTAGTTCTCATAGGCTGATACAATGCTGCAATGTTTGGGTTGCACAGCACCCTAGGGGAAATGTATAAATAAAAACCATTTTCACTGATATTTAAATTTTAGAGAGAACCTATGATGGCGGCTAGGTGAGACAGAGCAAGGAGACACCTCCGTGAAAAACAATGAATAAAAACCAGAAAGTAACCCAGAATGTCACCTCCAAAGTAGCACCAGCCGGACAAGGTCTGCTAAAGCCACAGGGAACGTGCGTTTGGTGAAACCAGGAGTCTGCATTCTGAAACGAGTGAGTGAGTCGGCTGAGTCCCTCGGCCACGCTGCAGTGCGGGGAAACAGTGGCTTGGAGTTTGGAGCCCGGGAGCAGCGGCAGATAAGACGGGAGTGGTGTGGACTAACACCTCGGTGTCTGGCGTGGAGGATACCCCTTCCCATACCCACTGCAGATTGTCTC
>PVKY010005844.1:0-16799 GCA_004027775.1 Bradypus variegatus
GGAAAACTTTACAGTTGGCAGCTGACATCTTCAATGGCAGTTTCCATCTTTGTGGCTGGCACTTCTTGATCTTATCCCTAGGTTTTGGAGCTGATCTTGTTGGCAGGCCACCAGATCTCTTCTCACTCACTATGAGAAGGGTGAAAAGACATGGGAAGAGTGAGGACATAGAGGAGAAATTCCACTGAGCAGTCATTATGCTAAGTGTATTATACAAAAAATAAATAAGATTTAATTAAAGAACTACTAAATTGAAGGGGGCATTTAAAAAGTTTTCATTCTAATCACAGTTTTCATGCTGAATATGTTTAAACATTGATAGCAGTAGATTCTTACAGGTCTTACCCACAGAATCCAACTGGGGGCCAGTGTACAGATTTTTTTAATGTGGATGGTACATTTAAAAATTTTTTCCTTGCTGATGAGTGAAAATTCCTAGCTTAGTTAATCAACCTCTGGAAACTAAAACATATTTACACTCTAATATAAAGAATTTTCATGGTTAGATGACTGATAATTATATCATCCATCAATTTTTCTTTCTAAACTAAGTAGGACTACCAAATAATGAACCTCTCTCTGAATAACAATGAGAATTTTTCCAGTTTTACTATATGTGCTGCTAAAGCAAGCATGATGACAATAACAATTGCAAGCAAATGAGTTCAGATGTTCATAGTATAATCATTCAGTTAAATGATTTAGTCAGTTTTGGGAGGCTGAGTTTTCCTTTATGAGGGTAAAGGAAAACTTAGTAGGATAAACTAATAAGTTGCGAGAACTTGTGAAGTGTATGTTCCAGCTACTTAATTAAATTTGAATGCTTTAATTATGAGACTGAAAGTCACAGACCAGCTATGCTACCTTTGCAGCAGATTTTTTTAAGGAAATTTGAGCAGCTTTTCCTACTAAGGGCTTCTATTTTCAGTTTACTTTTCCTATATTAAAAAAAATAGGGTAAAAATTGAATGGGAAGTGATGATGTTCACTGAAACATTAATAAGAATAGCTAAAATCTATGAACAAACTAAATATTCAGCCAAGCTTCCCAAGGCTGAACTAGGGAGTGATGATACTGCTGTGGGAGGGGGTTGCTAAATAAAAGCTGCCATTTTGGTTCAGTCTGTGTGCACAAAGGCAGCTTATGACCAAGGAGCAGCTTGTGGCTGCATGTCACCATGTTCTGGTATGTCATGTCAACATGACCCTTCCAAGACAAATCCAAAGATTTGTCTGTACTCTGATGAAAGTTTATGAAATTGATTTTGAGGATCCAGCACTTTGGCAAATGATTCAGGCCACAGTGAAGCCAATGGAAAACCAAAGGTCTTCTTAGACTAAAACCTTTATTCTTGGAAAAGGTGTTGCAGCAGTTCCTTCTTTTATAGTTAGTACTGTTGGAATAAAACTCTTGTCAAAAACTTTCAAAAACGCAATATCAACCTGACAAAGGAACTTGTAAGTGGTACACCTCAGAAAAAATGTAGGAATATCATCCTGATATGAAATCTATACATTTTGTATGGAAAACCAGGTTTCAGGCGCCTCTGTTTTGTCTTCTGGCAAATGCCACAAAAAAAGGGAAAAAGAAAGTCTAAATCAGCACTGTACAATAGAACCTGCTGTGAAGGTAGAAATATTTTCTGGGCTGTCTAATATGGTAGCCAATATGGCCATTAAGCACTTTAAATGTGACTTGTGTGATTGAGGAACTGAAATTTTTAAAATTTAATTTAATTTAAATCTAAGTAGCCACACGTGGCTAGTAACTACCACATGGGATAGCACAGGTCTTAAGTATTTTTCAGTGAATATGTGGCTCAGGGAAAAAAGTGTGTCACATAATAAAGTGGAAAATGAATTTGTATCAGAGTTATGTGCAGATAATTACATCCTGCCAAGTTAATCAAGTTTTAGGTTCTTCTGAGGGTGATAAAGATTTAATATTTAAAATAAATATTCTCCACCATTGGCATACCAAGGAAGAAGGTGCAATGAAAGTGGTCCATCTTGGGTGGAGCTGCAATAAGGGGGTACATTGTAGATAGTTTAAAAACAACAAAAATGGCCTAAAAGTCTGTTTTTATTATCATTATATGCTAGCAATTCTAAGCAATGTCAGTGATAAAGTACTCTTCTCTGCTAGTGTGAACTGCACTGGACCCTAGTCCCCCTTTGGTACACCAACTGTTTTCCACAATGTCTTAACGTGTACAAAGACAAAAAGAAAATCAAATGGATTGGAGTATGTGGTAGCTATTGGAGTGGTCACAAATATTTGGTTCTGTCTTTCCTTCCACGTATATGGTAAGATTTTATTCCCCTACCATTTGAACTCAGGCATAGCCATGGAACTTGCTTTGGACACCTTCGAAGCAGAAGCTTTACAGGCCAAAGTGTGCTGTCCCATACTTTTTGCCCTCTGCCATAGGTAACTGGCAATGTTCCAGATAGTGGCTACACCATCAGCCTGGTTTCTGGAGTATGAGGACCATAACTGAGCCTTAATGAACATGTAGCTGAGCAAGAAATAAATCTTTATCATTTTAAGCTGCTGAGATTTGGGGCTGTTTATTACTGTAGTCTAATTTAGTCTGCCTAACTGATACAACACACCTACTAATTTGGCTTAGGAATTTCAGAATTTAGAGATAATGTCAAGAGTTTAAAACTAAAAGTATAAAATGAACAGTTGAAATTTCAAGAACTTATTTTACATAAACTTACCTTCAAGAATCAAAAGTGCAGAGAAATGATGAAGCATAGCACAATGAGCTAGCAGCCATCACCCAACTGATTTAATATAGCATGGTGCTTAAGAGTGTGGACAAAGGATAGTAAGGTGAAGTCACAGTGTTTTACTTATAGAGTTCTCTAGGGAAACAGAACCCACAGGAGATATTTGTAAATATTATGAGATTTTTATAAAATTTTTTTAAATTTTTAATTTTTTATAAAAAAATTTTTAATTTTTTATAAAAAATGGTCTCATGTTTCTGTGGGGATGCACAAGTCCAAATTCCATGGGGCTGGCTACATGCTGGGAAACTCCAAAGAAGGTTTTCAATGAATTCCCCAGGAGAGCAGCTGGCTGGTTGAAGTAGAGATGGAAATTCTCTCTTCTGACTGCTGAAGTCACCACTTCTCCTTTTAACACCTTCAACTGATTGGATGAGATGGTGCTCTTTGTTGAAGGCAATCTTATTTCCTAAGCTGATTGTAGATACAATCAGTTATAGATGCAATCAATTTACTGATGATTTAAGTCCATGAAATGTCCTCACAATAACAATGAAGCCAGCACTTGCTTAATCAAACTGGACGGCACCATGTAGCCAAGCTGACATATGAATCTAATCATCACATACAGTAAAGCAATTATAATTGGTTCTTCAACTAATAAATGATGCTAAACGTATTGAATTAGTCAGGGTCAAGCTAGGCTATACTGCCATAAGAACTAATGCAACTAACATAACAAATAAAGCCTTATTTCTTACTCTTATATTCTGTGCCAGTTTGAATATATTATGTCCCCCATTAAAAGCCATATTCTTTAAAGCAATCTTGTAGGGGCAGATTAATTATTAGGGTGTGACCTCTTGATTGAATGTTTCTATGGAGATTTGACCCCACCCATTCAGGGTAGGTCTTGATTTGTTTACTGGAGTCCTATAAGAGCTCACAGACAGAAGGAACTTAGTATTGCAGCTGAGAGAGACATTTTGGAGAAAGCAATTTTGAAACCAGAACCCAGGAGCAAGGGAAATCAGACACCAGCCACATGCCCTTCCCAGCTAACAGGTTTTCCAGATGCCATCGGCCATTCTTCAGTGAAGGTACCCTATTGTTGAGCTTTAGTCTGGATACTTGTATGGCTGTAGAACAAAAAATTAGCAGCCAAATAAACCTCCTTCATAAAAATCAGTCCATTTCTGGTATTTTGCATAATGGCAGCATTAGCAAAACGGAACATAGTCTGATAGGTGTTGAGCCTTTTCCTACCTCTTGTAGCTATACTATCTGAATTACTGGCCTCCAAAGCTCCTGGCATTTTGCAGGAGGCATATCAACTCTTAAATGCCTTGCATGAAGTAACATATCACTTCTGCTCACATTCCAATGGCAAAAGTATCATAAGCCCCTTACCTAAATATATAAGGGCTGGTAAAATATAGTTTATCTGTGTCCCAGCGGTGGGGGAGGAGGGGACTATGGTATGCACAGATAAAAAAAATTTGATAATGTGTTGGCAAGGATGTGGGTAATCTGGTCCTCTCACTCACTGCTGGTGGGAGTGTAAATTTTTGCAATCTCTATAAGACAACATGGCACTATCTATCAAAAGGAAATACAAACAATTTTTAACCCTGGCATTCTATTTCTAGGAATTTGTCCAACAAACTAAGACATATGCAAAGAAACACATTTTTTTTTTTGTAATAGCATAAGATCGGGAAAAAATTTATCAATCATCAGTATGGGGCATATTTAACCAATTAGAATACATCCATAAGGAAT
This sequence comes from Bradypus variegatus, assembly GCA_004027775.1. NCBI lineage: Eukaryota > Metazoa > Chordata > Mammalia > Pilosa > Bradypodidae > Bradypus > Bradypus variegatus. The sequence goes on from PVKY010005844.1 coordinate 4,522, forward strand.
ACCATGCAGTATAAAGAATGAGGAAGCTCTTTATCAAGCTCTAAGATATATAATATATAATTAAGTGAAAAAAACAATGTGTATATTATGCTACTATTTGGGTAACAAAAAGAAAAAATACTTAATATTTGTACATTCATATAAGTATTTACTGATAAAAATCTAAGAAACTGATCATATTGTGTCCAGGGGCAAACTGTGGGGCAGACTTTTTCACTGTAGAACCTATTGTATCTTTTGAATTTGAACCACGTTAATTTACTACTTAATGAAAATTTTACATTGGCCAAAAGGGGTTAAGAATAGTTCTTACACCTCATGAGGTTGTGAGAAACCAATTGCAGTATTTCTAAGAAAATTTGAATCATTGATTTTCATGTGTTTCAATTACATGCTCCTATAGAAATATTAAAGCAAATAGGAACGGTTTGTGGAGTGGCTGGGAAAGCCTCTCTGATAAGGTGACACTTAATACTTTGGGAAGTTTACCCGTATAGAGAGCAAGTGCAAAGGCATTAAGAGTGGTTGAGAAGCAGCAAGGAGACGGGGGGCTAAGATCAAGTGAAGACAGCAGTAGGACACGAAGTAACAAGTTGAGTGGAATTATGGCATTGTGACTTTGGTTTCCAGCACAGAATTGACATGATGAACTTAACAGGATCCCTTTAGCTGCTGTGTGATGAAGAGTAGAGCAGGAAGGAGTAAGCAAGTCCTCTGGGATAGGTGATGCCAATCTTTGGCCTGAACCCTCACCCCCTTCCTTGTTAATCTTCTGGAATAGTGTTAGAATTTTTCTAATTCATGCAATGTCCAAATAACCCAGAGTGAAAAGCTGCCAAGACTAAATACTATGCATTTCATTTTTTCTTAAATTATATCTTCAGTTTTTACCATTAAGTTTTGACACTTTTTTGTATGTTATGGTATTTGGTATGCTTTAAAGCACTTTAGCCCTAGAAGATGCCAAAACATAAAGAAGTCCTATTTATCTTAAGACATTTATTCCTTCAGTTGAACCACCCCTACACACATCAGAATGTATGAAACGTTTTTTCATAGAAAGTAATTTAGGTCATAAGATTTTTATGTAGGCTGCTAAAAATGTTTTCTGGAAATCATTTAAGCCTTTTGAGACTTGTAAAGAATGGACATTTGCTCAGGGAATTCAGCAGAGTATGAAATCTATTCATTCTTAATTTAGCAAACTCAGAATTTGAAAGAATTGGGGGCAATTTTTAATTTATTACTCAAATACACCCTGGGAAAGAGGCCTAGTCTAGTGGAAAACATGATGTAACAGGATAAATGCAACAGAACATAGTGGTATGCTAACTTAAAGTGGACACACCATTGATGGCCCGTTTGCAGAATGGTATTTTGACCCTATAGGGATGAGTAAATACTTCAGCTTAGGTTGGAAACCATGAACATGCACTGACAATGAATTCTTCTCAGTAGCCTTATGGGCTGATTTAAGATGATTTGTAAAGGTTAGGTTGAACTAAGCAATGATGTACTTTTATATAACCAATTGTTTTTCCCTAATAAGGCCAGAGCCTCATAATAGTCACAAATTACCATTACAGTAAAATCTTGAAGGTTTTCATTTTCTAATGGCCATTGGCTTCCCCACCCTAGCACATATTACTAGCTTATTAAACCTTAAGGTTAAACATCTTACTTTCTAATGTTCAACTTCCAATACATGTGTAAAGACCACTGCTGGCTAATCACATTCAGGATTCTTCAATTGAACCAAGTTTCATCTTTGATGGTACTGTGGAGACTGAGCAATTTTGTTTAGGTTGTCAACCCAGGTTTATTACATTTGTACTAAAGCTTTTTTTATTCAATTTAAAAAAAAAATGGTGGCATTCTTTTGAAGTACTTTCCTTTCAGGAACAAGTTACATGAATGGAATACCGGATTCAATCTAAAAATGTGGGCTCTAGTCCAGATTTTACTTTACTGCATGTGATGAAAAGGGTCAGGATATCTTCCTGCCACCCTACAAACTTCCAAGTAAATTCCAATTTTAACTCTTCCTAATTAACCCTCTAGCCAAACTCCAAAAAACAGCCACATAAGAATAAACCAGGAGAACATTTTATCACCCCAATGAAGATTTCATGCACCAAACAAACCTACAGAGCTAGTTTCAAGTGCTCTTTAAAGAATTTATTTTACACCTATTATACCACACAGTATGGCATTTTAAAACACTGACATATAACTCCCTAATAAGATAAAGACAAAATTGCTTATCTTATTAGAAACAAGATACACCATCACTTTATAGTCTTCAAACATTATTGCACTGTAACTTCCATAATTTGACAATATATTCATGAAAAGTCTGCAGACAACTACTGTTTTAACAAAGAACACTTTTAAGTAGACATGACTGTCCTAAATTGTTTATTAGGTATGAATTTTACAAACATTACATAGATTAGCGGTAACGGTGAAGCTGGAGAGTATTGCGCCTTCTCCAAGCTGCACGGCGAGAACCACCAATAGTGTGGTGGAACTTGTGGCCCTTTCCAAGGCCACGGCTCTTGCGGCCTGCAGAAGTCAGCCCACGCATCTCCCTGTGCTTATGGACAGGCTTGGTGATCCACTGGGTGTCAGGATTTCTTCTGATAGCTTTATGGAATGGATCAATGAGGATAACCTCAAAGAATTTGTATGTGGAATCTTCACCAACCCAGTAAGAATTCAGGACTCTCAGCGCCCCACAGTGGCGTCCAGCTCGCTCCTAGAACAAGAAAAAAGGCACAAGGTTAACTCCCACATCTCAGTGGCACTGAGAAAGCCAGAATTCTAACTATAGCTTATCACTAGGCAAGAGACTGAGGTCGTACACTTAACTACTCAAATATTTACTAAGCATCCCCCCACAGAGTAGCACTGTTAAGTATGAAATTAAAAAGCTGTGGGACAACATTTAATGTAGCATGGTAGACTTGCTGGATAACATATAAGCATCCTTAGATTTGAAATACATCATTCCCTCTATTATTAACCCCTCCCAAACTAAGACATGGATTTGAACCAATACCCAGCTAAGAAAATAGGATTCTGGAACCTTATCTTTTTCTAATACAATTGGGGAAGGTTGGCAAATCTTTCTATAAAAGGCCAGAAAATATTTTAGGCTTTGCAGGTTACATTTGGTCCTTTTGATATTCTTCATTACCCCCCTCCTTGTAAAAGCAAAACAAAGCACAACCCTTTAAAAAGGTAAATATCATTGAGCTCAAGGAGGGAGTGGCACAGCCTAATTTACTAGAGAAGACACCTAAAATTAAGAAGATTCCTGACATAAATACAGAATCTATACACCTCGTAAATCTGCTCAAAACAAAGTTTCCCGTCTTTCAAAAGCTTAGGTTCCACAGGTTCACATTAATTGTATAACACACAATTCCCAGTATATAAGACCACACAGATTAGTGACAAAGTCTTCACATACTCTGACAGCCAACTGCTTTTTACCAAAACTGGTAAAGCTCCCCCAAATCCCATTTTATACAAATAAACTACCAGAAAAGTTGCTCAAATCCTCTCCTCCCTAACCATCTCTTGGTGGTCAATACTATTACTACTTGAAATAAAACCACTTACCTCGGCAACAGACTGAAGGCTTCGAGCAAATTTCAGCTGGTTAACACCATGATGGACAGGCTTGCCGTAGGTTGCACCCTTAGGCACCGGGCGTTTGCGGCCACCACGCCGCACGCGAATCCTATAGATGACATAACCTACACAAAAAAGATTACAACGGTTTTATAGAAAGCCACACGAGACACTCAAGCACTTGTCACTAATCCTACAACCCCAAATAAGATTTCATGTATCTTACGAAATAAAAACCAATCAAAACCACGTTATGAGGCTGTTTTAAAAAAAACACACACCCCCTATTATTTCCCAAAGTACTATATATATTACTGAATCCGATATTATTAATCAGTCATATAGGGAAGTACATTAACTTCTTCCCAATCCAGTTGTTTTGCTTTAGACACACTACTTTAGACAACGGTGTTCAGTCATTTACTAGTCAACACTTTCTGAGTGTTTCTAGCTGAACTAGAAAATGGCTTTTGCCAAAAAGCCCTTCGTGAAGGATGACATTGGGCCACAGTGCCTTGTCCTAATCGCCAGTTTCTCTAGCTTTTCTCGAGAAATTATACCCAAGCACCCACACACCGAGACCACACACCTTGCTTGGCCTTGTATCCCAGTCTGCGAGCTTTATCGGGCCGGGTGGGACGCGGGGCCCTGTGGAGCGCAGAGAGCTGGCGGTATTGCCAGCAGCGGACTCTCAGAAGAAAGCGCATCACATCGGACTGCTTCTTCCTCCATAACTCCTGTATGTACTTATAAGCACCCATCTTGGCTTACCTTTGACATAAAACCAAGTATTTTAAAAATAAGCATCCCTTTGGAGGACCCCACCCATCCATGTTAGCTACCCACCAAGCACAAGGTAGTCATTGGGAACGAAATGGCTTTGCACGAACTGAAGGGGACAGGCAGGCCAATCCCACCTCCGCGTCTTAGGAGAGCCGCTAGGCACATTTTTGTTAGACGAATCAATGGAACTCGGCTTGGGGACTGAGAGGGCGGGTGACTGCGGCAGGCGGCATACGCAGGGGCTGACACTACAGAAGACGCTTACACCGCGGCGGGTTAACTATCGAGGAAAAAGCACTTCCCCCACCCCCACCAGCCGATTTCACTCCAGGGGCGCCCGGACCCGGCTCCCCATCCCCCCAGCCCCACGCCACCTTTTCCCTCAGGCTCCCGGTCCAGAGCGAATTCCCGCCGCCATCACATCTACCCCTAGCACGCCCAGCGGGGCTCCTGTACACTCTCGCAGTGCCCCGCACCCTGACCAAACTCGCGCCGCACAAGAGGCAGGAAGAACTCCGAGAACGCAGGGTCCCCGAGTCTGGATGGCTGAAGCGAAAGGCGATCAGCGGCGGATGGAAAGAGCGTATCACCCTGCTACAGCCTACCTGATGGCTGCCGCCAGACGGAAAGGAAGAACCTTTTCTCCCACAATCCCTTTTAGGCCCCTCCCCCATGCCAGCGAACCTCTTTCCGGTGACAGGTTGAGACCGCCCAGAGGCTCGCGGGATATGCAGTTCCGGCCTGGAGCCTATGGGTGGAGCTCTGCCAGACTTGGGCGTAGCCTCCTCCATCGTCCCGCCCCCTTGCTCCTCATAACTTGAACCTGAGGGGTTCGCGCATTGCGAAGAGTGTTTGTGGCGAGGTCCCGGCTGGCGAGAGTGTCGGACAGTCCCGCTGCCGATAAGAGGCAAGTTGGCGGCGGTACTCCAAAGCCTGTGGGCGCTGAGCACGGTGAGGCAGTGCCTGCCACTGTCTTCGGGGTCCGCAGAGGTGTGCGGCTCTGTTTCACGCACCGCGGACTCGTCACTTGAGACGTCGGTGCGGGTTCCCTCGTGTGACGCTGTTCTCTCTCAGGACGGGCGCCGAATTCTGGGGCTTCACGCGGCTTGGACAGACGCCGGCGATGCCTCCCCGACCCCCAATTAAGGCCGTGGCGGAGGCCGTGCTGGTTGGGGGGCCGTGTGCTGCCCCTCTTCCGGTCAACTAAGGCTGAAATTCCCGCAGTCCCCCGCTCGGGGTGGGGGGTGGGGGTGTGTTTTGCCTTAAAAAGAGTCCGGGAGCGGGGCAAGGGCGGTATGGTACCTTTCCTGCATACCAATTTGGTCCCAGATTTGCTACCTCAGAATCACGGTTTCTTTGAAGAGCAAAATATTTATTTGCCAACATCTGTTTGACAGGTGCGAGTTTGTTCGGAAAACGTCGAGAAAATACTGAAATGATGGCGAAAGCCGCTGCGTTCCTAGTTGAAAAATAGTTTACTAGATTTTTTGCGTCTCCAGAATATTTTTATTTTTGCAGGCTTGTGGTTTTAGTTCCCTTCCAAATTCTAGGTTTAAATATGGCCAGTTTTTAGGAGAGTCATTTACCTTCGAAATCATTAGCAGTTTTCGTTTTGTTTTCCCCTAACTACGTCATGTGTTTCAATCTTATTTTAATCGCAGCTTTTTCATTATAAGAGCTGTCAAGAGGTTCATTTAGTCATTCAACAAATATGTTTCAAGTGTCTAATATGTGCTACAACTGTCCTACTTGCTGGGGATACAGCAGTGAACATCGCAGATAGAAACTCTAGCCTTCTTGGAAACGGGCCCTGAATATCATAAATAAGATAGGTGTTGTGTTTATGTGTGGTTAAGTGCAACGGAAAAAAAATAAGGGGAAAGGGACAGGGGTAAGGAGTATTCTGTGGGATTAGCAACTTTAAATGAAAGGTTTGGGGTAAGACTTCAAGAATGGGAGACCTGAGGGAATGGCTAATATCAGGCACTGGGAAAAGTGCCAAAGCTGGAGCATGCCAGGATTAAGAAGGCGGTTTGGCTGGAATCAGTAATAGGAGAAGGTAGAGAATTCCTTTGGAAAGTGAAGGTTCTTAAAAGGATTTTGGGTGTTTACTCTGTATTAAATTGGAAATCATGGGGAGTTTTGAGAAGGGTGACTTCATGTGAGTTACATTTTAGAAGGATAACCCAGATTGTTGCTTTGATGCTAAAATGAAGGGGGAAAAGGGTGGAAACAGGAAGACCTGTTAAGAGGTTAAGTTTCTTATTGCCACTATAATAAATTACAGCAAATTTGCTGGTTAAAACAACACAGATTTATTATCCTACAATTATGTGGGTCAGAAGTCTCACAAGACTAAAATCAACAGTGTCAGTAGGGCTGCATTCCTTCTGGAGGTTTTAGGGAAGAATCTGTTTCCTTGCCTTTTCCAGCTTTTAGAGGCTGCCTGCGTTCCTTTGGGTCCTTTGGGTCCCACCCTGTCCTTCATTTTATAAATCAGCAGGTTAGCATTCTCTATAAGAATAAAGACCCCTGTGATTACATTGGGCCCACCTAGATAATCCAAGATAATTTCCCCAACAGCAGGTACTTAATTTAATCACATCTGCCAAGACCGTTTTACCAGGAAAGGTAACATTCTCACAGGTTTTGGTCATAAGGGTGTCACATCTTTGGGGAGGGAACCAGGTGAGAGAAGATTTTGGTCAGACCACTTCAGTAGTGATAGAAATAGTTAAGTGGTACAATCCTGGATTTGTTTTGAAGGTAGAGTTAACAGGATTTACTGATGTGGGGTATGAGAGAAATGAGTAGATGACTGACTACAAAGTTGGATGAATTCTTTAGAAAGAAGATTCTGGTGTTGTGAATAATTACTGCTAATTTCTGTTTTGCAAGATTTGAGTTTTTATTTCCAATAATTTTGAGACTCCCGAGGGCAGGGAGCATGTCTGTGTTTGCCGCCTAGTTTGTACCTAATGCTGGCATTGTAGTAGGTCCTCAGTAAGTATTTGCTGAATGAACAAAAGAATAGTAAGGTGGAACCTGCTTATTATATTTTATTATGTGCAATAGTTTGAAAAATCCTTTTAATGTATGTTTATGTATGTAAATTAATATATGGATAAGTAAAAGTATTGCACACTTTACAAACTTTAAATGTTTATATTAAATTCACAGTGATTGGTCTACATATGTGATGTTCATTTTTTTTATAAGATCTATAATGTCTCTCCTATAATGTTAGTGTTTTAGTGGTAATGTTTTTCTGATTTCATAAAAAAAAGTCACGTTTTACTTATGACAGTAGAATGATCCCCCTTAGACATAAGGACAGAAGTACTGACAATTTTGGAACCTGTTTCTGGCTGCTCTTCAAAGAGAATATTGGCCAAGTTCAGTGTTTTCCACAGGGATGAACCACATCATATTTATTCTCAAGCAGTATTGAATGGTTTTGTAAGCAAAGCAGCATGTGTTTAAGACTGCATTGGATCTTCCCTGTTTCCCTTAGTCATTTACATTAGAGGAGGATAAGTAGGTCTCAGGTGGAATTTTATCTTTTAGCAGTTACTTTGGGTGCAGACAAGTAGCTATAATGACTGCTTCTTGCGTTAGCCTCAGTGTTCACACGTTTTCTGGATAAGCAATTTCTCTTATAGCATTGCAGTGTTGGAAGGAACCTTAAAGGTCATCCATCTACTTGAGTCTTTTAAACTTCTTGAAATGTAGACTTAAGAGTCTTGGCCGTGCCCAGGATCTCTTTGTGTAACTTGCAATTAAGCGCCTGTTCAGGATACTGCAGATGTCCTCTTTTTTTGTATTTGGAAGGAAACGATGCACATTTATTGTGTTTGGTAATTTAAAACATTATAATGCTTATAGAACTAAACATTTAGTAGTTTTTGCTTGTAAATTTCATTTTATGTAAACATTTGCAACTTGTATATGTAATGTGAGACCCTGTCTTCATCATCATAGATAGAAAGTAATGTTTTTCTATGTGCTGTAATATTATTCATATAGAACTTCTTATTAGATATTATTTTTTAAAATAATTCCTATTTTTTATTGGGTGGTAATCTTTTTTTTTAAATTTTATTGAGATTGTTCATATACCATACAATAATCCAAAGATCCAAAGTGCGTAATCAGTTGCACATGGTACCATCATATAGCTGTGCATCCATCACCACAATTAATTTTTTTTATTTATTTTTATTGAGATTGTTTACATACCATACAATTATCCAAATATCCGAAGTGTACCATCAGTTGCCCATGGTACTATCACACAGCTGTGCATCCATCACCACAATTTTTTTTCAAGTTTTAGAACATTTTCATTACTCCAGAAAGGAAATAAAGACAAAAAAAGGAAACTCAAATCCTCCCATACCCCAACTACCCCCCTCCATTATTGATTCATGGTTCTGATATAGTACATTTGTTACTGTTGATGAAAGAATGTTAAAATACTACTAACTGTAGTATATAGTTTGCAATAGGTATGTATATTTTTTCCTATATGCCCCTCAATTATTAACTTCTAGTTATAGTGTCATACATTTGCTCTAGTTCATGAGAGGGATTTCTAATATTTGTACAGTTAATCACAGACATTGTCCAACACAAGGTTCACTGTTTTATACATTCCCATTTTTTAACCTCCAGCTTTCCTTTTGGTGATTTACGTGACTCTGAGCTTACCCTTTCTACCACCTTCACAAACCATTCAGCACTGTTAGTTCTTCTCACAATGTGCTACCATCACCTCTCTCCATTTGCAAATGTTTAAGTTCACCCTAGTTGAACATTCTGCTCATAATAAGCAATCGCTCCCCATTCTTTAGCCTCTTTCTATATCCCGGTAACTTATATTTCATGTCTATGAGTTTGCATATTATAATTAGTTCATGTCAATGACACTCTGCAATATTTGTCCTTATGTGTCTGGCTTATTTCACTCAATATAGTGCCCTCAAGCTTTCTTCATCAACCCATTTTTTTTTTATATGGTTTTGTTCACACACCATACATTCTGTCCTGAGTAAACAATCATTGATTCCCTTGATAGTCATGTATTTATGTATTTGGTACCATCGCCTCTGTCTATATAAGAACATCTCCATTTCTTTCACAGAGAAGGAGGAAAAGTCAAAGAAGGTAGAGAGACAAGAGAAAAAGAAAAAAGAAAGAAAAAAAAACATGACAGCTAGAAAGCAACAAAAGGAAAGACAACATTAAACTTAAGTAGAATAAAGAGTCAGACCACATCACCAATGCTAATGCCAAGGAGTCCCATACCCTTTCCCTATGTCTATGCCCCCCCATATGCATTTAGCTTTGGTATGTTGCCTTTGTTACATTAAAGGAAGCATAGTACAATGATTCTGTTAATTATAGTCTCTAGTTTGCATTAATTGTATTTCCCCCCAATCCCACCCTATTTTTAACATCTTAAAATGTTGACATTCATTTATTCTACCTCATATAAAAGCATATTGTACCTTTTATTCCAATTGTTGAGTGCCATAGGTTTCACTGAGTTATACAGTCCCAGTTTTCATCTTTCCTCTTTCCTTCTCGTGTCCCACATGCTCCTAACTTTCCTCTGTCAACCATGCTGATGGTCATCTTTGTTCAGTTTATTTACATTGCTGTGCTACTATCTCCCAAAATTGTTTTCCAAACCTCTCACTCCTGTCTGTTCCTTTCTGCTTGCAGTGCTTCCTTTAGTGTTTCCTGTAGAGCAGGCATCTTATTCACAAAGTCTGTTATTGTCAGTTTGTCAAAGAATATTTTAAGCTCTTCCTCATATTTGAAGGGTAGTTTTGCTGGATATAGGATTCTTGGTTGGCGGTTTTTCTCCTTCAGTATCTTAAATATATCACTCCACTTCTTTCTTGCCTCCATGGTGAGAAATCTGCACATAGTCTGCACATAGTCTTATCAAGCTTCCTTTGTAAGTGATGGATCACTTTTTTCTTGCTGCTTTTAGGATTCTCTCTTTATCTTGACTTTTGATAATCTGATTATTAAGTGTCTTGATGTAGGCTTATTCAGATCCATTCTGTTTGGGGTACACTGTGCTTCTTGGATCCATAATTTTATGTCTTTCATAAGAGATGGGAAATTTTCATTGATTATTTCCTCCATTATTGCTTCTGCCCCTTTTCCCTTCTCTTCTCCTTCTGGGACACCAATGAAATGTACATTCCAGCATTTAGTTTTGCCCTTAGGTTCCCGGAGACATTGCTCATATTTTTCCATTCTTTTCCCTATCTGTTCTTTTATGTGTTGGCTTTCAGGTGCCTTGTTCTGTAGTTCCTGAGTGTTTTCTTCTGCCTCTTGAGGTCTGCTGTTGTGTATTTCCATTGTGTCTTTCATCTCTTGTGTTGTGCCTTTCATTTCCATAGATTCTGCCAGTTGTTTTTTGAACTTTTGATTTCTTCCTTATCTCTTTTGCCATATCTTCCCTAAACTTTTTGAATTCATTTAGTATTAGTTGTTTCAATTCCTATATCTCAGTTGAAGTATAATTTTGTTCCTTTGGGCCATAACTTCGTTTTCTTCGTGTAAGTTGTAGTTTTCTGTTGTCTAGGTATCTGATTTCCTTGTTTACCCCAATTAGGTTTTCCCAGACCAGAACAGGCTAGGTCTTAGAAGAATGCAATAGTATCACGTCTCCCTGAGGTTGTGTCTTAGAAAATTAGTGCACCCAGTGAGGCCTCAAGTTGCTGTGCTTTTCTGCCTAGCAGGTGGCACCTGTCAGCCTGTAGCTCCAGACTGGTGTAAGGAGGTATGGCCTGTGGCTGTTTTCCTCAGGCTCTGGGGTCTGATTCTGAATGGAAGGCAGGTAGTAGACCTTGGCACCACCTTCTTCCTCTTAGGGAAGATACCTTCCCCTAGGGAGAGGTCATTAGCATTTGATAGACTCTGCCTGTGCTGTCTCCACTCTTGTCTGGGTCAGAGCACTGGGAACTGAAAATGGCTGAGGCTTTCTCCATTGAGCCAAAAAAGGGACAGAAATCCCCCCTTCAGGGCCAGTTTGTGGCTACCCTCCGGCTCTCCAAGGTCAGACATCACCAGAAGCCTCTGACTGCTTGTTGGGGATTTGTAGCTTATATTGAGCAGTCCATGTTTGTTAATTAAAACCCCAGTTGGAGCTCAGCTGAACTATATTCGCTTGCTGGGAGAGTGTCGCTCTCTAGCACCAGGAGGCTTTGCGGTTCAGGCCGTGGGGGAAGGGGGCTCCCAGCTTGGATCCGCAGTTTTTACTTACAAATTTTATTCTATGCTCTGGGTCATTCCTCCCATTTCAGGTTTGTGCATGATGAGTGAACAGTCATGTTTGTCCCCCCACAGTTATTCCAGATTATTTACCAGTTGTTCCTAATTGTTCATTAGATGTTCCACGGGAACAAACTGGCATACACTCCTGGCTATTCTGCCATCTTCTTGCATCTCCCCACAATTAATTTTTTTTGCCAATTTTTAGAACATTTTCATTACTCCAGAAAAGAAAGACAACAAAGAAAACTCAGTTCCTCCCCTACCCCTAACCACCCCCACTCTGTTATTGACTCGTAGTATTGGTATAGTACATTTGTGACTGTTGATGAAAGAATGTTAAAATACTGTTAACTGTAGTACATAGTTTGCAATAGGTATATTTTTTCCCTATATATCCCTCTATTATTACATTTGTTCTAGTTCATGAAAGAGATTTCTAATATTTGTTCAGTTAATCATGGACATTGTCTACCACAAAATTCACTGTTTTATACATTTCCATCTTTTAATCTCCAGCTTTTCTTCTGGTGACATATGTGACTCTAAGCTTCCCCTCTCCA
>PVKY010005845.1:0-16797 GCA_004027775.1 Bradypus variegatus
ATAATTCTGAGTGAAATAAGTCAGACACAAAAGGAGAGATATTGTATGTTACCACTTCTGAACAATATAAAATCAATGTCTTATAAGATAGAATATTGGGGACCTAGTGATAGACAGTAGCTAGTGAGGGGGAATGATAATCTAGTATGTTCAGATATGTTAATGATGGTGAATTCAAAGATGTGGTAATGGATAGGGGTGATATTTTTGTTAATAGGATTATAAGCATCAGAGCTGTACTGAAGGCGAACAGGATTGAAAGGGGTTGTTTAAAGGCATGTTTCCCATAGATGAGCACCACAAATATAGATAGGTGCTTGCATGATATTCTTCTAAGAATGCACTAGCACAGAGAGTTGACAATAGAAGGCTAAATCTACATATTGTATACTAGGGACTAAAATCAATATGAATACCATACTAGTATTATACAAATACTAGGGACAAATAATTAAGGGCTGACAAGAGCTACAAGATGTTTTGGGTCACCAGAATTGTTTAAAATGGAGAATGATGAGGATTGTACAACTAAAGTGATGATAATGTGAGATATGGTTGGCTTATTGTGGACATAACGTATGCTATGTGAACTTAGGAACCTTCTACTTTAGAAGTCAAGAGGCTTGCTTTGGTGAAACTTATGGTTATAAAGGGGAGGCTAAGCCCACCTATAACTATGCCTAGGAGTCACCTCCAGAGAACCTCTTTTGTTGCTCAAATGTAGACTTTCTCTCTCTAAGCCAAACTCTGCAAATAAATTCATCACCCTTCCCCCACTGTGGGACAGGACCCCCGAGATGAATGAGCTTTCCTGGCAACGTGGGACATGGATTCCAGGAATGAGCCTGACTCTGGCATCAAGGGATTGAGAATACCTTTCTGACCAAAAGGCGGAAAAGAAAATCAACAAAATAAGGTTTTAGTGGCTAAGAGAATTCAAATAGAGTCAAGAGGCTGTCCTAGAGGTTTCTCCTATGCAAGCTTCACCTGGATATGCCAAATGACCACAGTATGATAAGCCCAAGTCAACAGTAGTCCTGAAAACCTTGAAGAATACCCAGATCCCTATCTGAGACTTTATAAAAGTTTCACTCACTATGTTTATTCTTCAGAAACTTAAATCTTTCAGAGAGCTCCTAAGCCAGCTAAGTCCCAAAACCCAGAGGCAATAGCCTCTTCAAGAACATCAACAAGATGTGTCCCCTTTGCTCATAAAGTTGACACCCCTTTTCAACATGAACAGGTTAGGGTGGTCACTGCCTAGACAGCCCCAAAGATCGGGAAAGTGATTAAACTAGAAGAAGGGGTAGCAACAGACAACATGGAATTTAACAAAGGATTATGAATACTGAATCTTTATATAATTTTCTTTTCCTTAGTTGTTAGGGTATTAGAATAGCTAGAAGGAAAGACTTGAAATGGTGGAAATGTAACCCATAGCATCCTTTGAAATTTGTTCTATAGCTACTTGTTAAATTGTAATTTGAAAGCTATACCTTTTTGTCTGTATGTTTTAGTTCACAATAAGGAAATAACTGAAACTATGGTACTATAACTCAACAACTTTGGAAACTCCCTATATATCTACTGTTAAATCATACTTTGAAAGATATTACCTTTTTGTATATATATTTCATAATAAGGAAATAATTGAAACTGTGGAACTGTAACCTATATTCTTTGAAATTTGCTAACTACTTGTCAAATTGCACTTGGAAAGTTATCACTTCTATGTACATATGTTATATTCTACAATAAAAAATATGAAAAAAAAAACTGAAGGAAAATACCACTTAACCTGTATGAAACCCATCTGCTGAAATGTCCAAAGCACTTAAAAATGAAAGGTGAGACACGTCTGACTGCAGGATGGCACCACTTTGATTGCTTAGTAATTTCTGCTGAATTGGCTAGCTAGGTTGGGGTCCCATTTCAGGGTTCCCTCCCCATGCCCTCGCATTCCTCAACCTTCCTAGATGAAGAATCATTCCTTAATCAAGGGTGAAAGATGTGTTGGGCTTCTCCTTAAGAACTTGCAAATGCTATAGATGTTTCTTTATTGAAATCTATGTCTATAAAAAGAGATTTATCAAAATAAATGGTCATTATTTTTAATCACTTCTTATCTACAAGTGCTGATCTAGGCATTTTGCATAGTCTTTCTAGTTCTGTAAACAACACTGGAAGGTTGGTATTATTGTCTCTGTTCAACAAATATGAAAACAGGAGGACAAAGATAACATTTACAGAGCTTTTTCACAGAGTCTTAGCTTGCCAGGCTGCTATAACAAATAGCACACAATGGGTTGGCTTAAACAACAGGAATTTATTGGCTCACAGTTTTGAGACTAAAGTCAAGATATCAGCAAGGCTTGCTTTCTCCCCAAAGACTAGCATTCTGGAGCTGGCTTCTGGCAATCCTTAGGGTTGCTTGGCTTATATTTCTATTCCTGTCACATGGTGGTATCCTCTTCTGTCTCCCTGAAATCTGTAGCATTCTGTGACTTTCAGGTTGTCTTTATGATCATAAAGCTTCCAGTAATCCCATTAAGGCCTACCCTGCTTCAGTGGGCCTCAACTAAAAAGAACAACTTCTTATCTAAAAAGAACATCTTCCAAAGGTCCTGTTTACCATGGGTTCAAACCCACAGAAATGCAGATTAAGATAAGAACATGTGTTTGTTGGGGTACATAATTCAACCTACCCCACGTAGGCATTATTAATCTTTGAAGGAGACATTTTAATGGCATTCTATATAAAAAAGGGAAAACTCATGTTCAGAGGTTGATCTGTCCTCTCCATTCATCTCCATCTGAATACACATCTCTCCAGACTCTCAGCTTGGTGTGGAAACACAAAGCCTGGGATTCACTTCAGGATCAGACAGAGCCAGGTTCAAACCCCAGCCCCACTGCTTACAACCCATGCGACCAATTGCTACTTTTCTCTAATGAGAGCAATTCTTCATGGCACTTCTGCTTGCTTGCAATGGCTTTTATTCTGGACTGTTTGTCAAGATATAGTGGCTCCCTCCAGGTCAGAGGGGAGAGTTGTTTGCTGTACAAGAAAATAGAGATAACGTCTCCCTCTAGGTCAAAAGTTTACCAGGTTTGCTAGTCCCCTTTAAAAGATTAGGGTTTATTAAACTCAGGGTTCCTCAGCTGTGACGCAAACACATTATATGTGCAGCTTCTTCCTGGGCCCACCTCCTCAACACCCCTGGGACTGGGCGGGGGGGTGGGGGGTGGGAATGGGGAACCAACAAAAACATGAATCTCATGTTGCCAGCTGTGCCACAAGAAAGTCCTTTGTTTCTAACCCAGGAGTCTTGTGTCTTCTGCTAGGCTATGAAACTGTAGCAAGCTAACTTGTCAATGTGTAAGTAGGGTAAGGTCTCAACCACTGCACAGTTCTTAACACTCTCACCCAAATGTCAAAAGAGGCAGCAGCTCTCCTATTATTATCTCCCATTAGACCTTAAGCTCCTATGGTTTAACATCTACCCCCAGTACAATACTAAAGTTGTTTTTGTTGATATCACCAAAAACCTTCTAACAGCCAGTTTGGGTATGTATTTGATTCCAGGTGAAATCTTTCTGGACCGCTGCTGCCTTTGACACTAGTGGCATGCCCTCCTTCTAATGTGCTCTAGTGTTAGCTTCTACAAGATCACACTTTTCTGCCTGTCCTCACAGTCTACCTGACAATGCCAAAGTAATTTAACCATACAGCTCTAATGTTAGATCCCACCCCTTACGGACTCCTGAACCCCCTCAAAAGCTCCAGCCTCTCCTATGGTCACTGCCACTCAAAATGGAGAAGCAGTGGGGAGGAGGTATCTTAAAATAACTCATTAAATGGCACTAATTGGTTTTAATTTTTATTGTCTGGAACCCAGGAAGTCCTAGGATATTGCATTAAACACCAGTTTCTTCTGCCTGCCTCAAACCCACCTGAATGTTCTTAGGTTTTCTTTAAAAAATCAGGATTTGTATCAGGCACCACATTTCTACCCAATCATTTGCTATCAAGCTTGTTTGTTTCTCACCCAATTATCCGAGTCCCCCTGAGAAACAACCTGAGCGATTCCTTCCTTCCACCCTTCTACCAAGACTCAGGTTTCTTGGTGATTTATATACATACTTAAATTTCGCTTCTTCGCTCTCTAAGCAAACAAACCAATACCCCTGAGTGTCCACCAGGAGGCGCCGGAGGCGACCAGTGACCTGCGGTACCTTCACCGTTAGAGAGGGAGAGATGGATGCAGCAGCGATGGAGCCGGGCTTCCTTTTTTAAGAATCAGTGTGATGGAAGACAGCAGAACCGCGTTATTTTAGGGAGGCCTTATCGCACTCCCCCTCCCGCGTGTAGGTAGCGTCTGGGGTGTGTGCGCCCCGCTCGCGGGCCCAATGGAGAGGCGCTGGCGACGGCTGTGGCGGCAGCTGGGGCTCCGATCGCTGCTGCAGCCAGCAGTAACCCGACTCCGGCGACACGGGGACTGAAGAGGCGCAAAGGCGAGCTGCGAACAAAAGCCCTTGGCGCGACTTGCAGTAAGTGAAACGGCCCAGGGACTCGCGAGCCACCGGCACTGGCGTGGCCCGGCTAGCAGCGCTCCAGGAGCCCACCCGGCTGGGATGCGGTGGAGGGATCGGACCGAGTCTGGGGGTGGGTGTCCGAGCCCACGCTGGGGTGGATGGTGCCTTTAGCATCTGGGAGGACCCAAGCGCCTTCACCATTCCCCACAAAGACCCTGGGGTGGGGGGCGGGGGAGAAAGTGCGGCCCTAGCTTCTAGCCAGCCCTGCTCCAGCAGCTGGAGCACAAATCTATCAGCCCTCCCTGAGGGGCCTTTGGGGACTCAGGCCCCCTTGGCTCCATACCTGGGTCTCCTTTGGCAGTGGGAAATCGCCCATAAACTTCCTTAGGCAAATGAGGGCCTCGCAGCAATGCACTTTGGGCATGAAGAGGACCTTCTTTTTTTGCATGTATGTTCTCGCCAAGCTGTATCCCTGGCCGCCAGCCTAAACTACAAACAAATACACCTAATCCTCCAGGGGATCCTTTAGCACCTCCCTCGCCGGCTGCTGCCTGCACCTAGATCTTTTTCATCTTAATTTGCAGCCTCCGGGGGGTCAGATGCCCAGGGGAACCTCGCCACAGGTCTCTGCCCGCATTCCGGGACTGCAGGAGACTGAGGCCGATCTCTGTGCACCGGCCACCCACTACCATCCCCGGCCTGTGTTGTCAGGGCATCGGTATAAGGATTTACGTTCCACCAGGCCGCTGTGCCTATCCGAAAGGGGATTAAGTTGGGGGGACGGAGGTGGAGAGTATGCATGTGGAGGAGGGAACTGCTCTCAAATGTATTCCCCGATGTCTCTCTCCTTTGTCACCTGCACAGACTTCTCAGAAGGGCGGAGGCCCAGCCATGGTGGACCCAGTGCCTGAAGAGGAGAAGGCGGGAGCCGAGACTGTCGGCTCGGAAGGAGATGGGGCGGCCGCGTCTGTGCCCCCTGACGACCAAGGTGCCCAGCAGCCGGCGACCGCCTTGGCCTCGGCCTCCGCGGCTGTGCCCCGCAAGGCAGAAGTTCCGTGTGCGGCAGGAGACGGCGGGAGACGGGAGCAGTCCCCTCTGCTGCACCTCGACCTCTTTAACTTCGACTGTCCGGAGGCCGAGGGCAGCCGCTACGTGCTGACCAGTCCTCGCTCGCTAGAGGCTTGCGCCCGCTGTGCCATCAAACCGGTGGAGCTGCTGTCGCGTCCACTGGCGGACCTGGTGCGCGAGGCCCCGGGCCGCTCCATGCGGGTGGCCACTGGTCTGTACGAGGCGTACGAGGCAGAGCGGCGTGCCAAGCTACAGCAATGCCGGGACGAGCGCGAGCGGATCGTGCGGGAGGAGAAGCGTCGCCTCTTCACGCCGCTGGGCCCCGCGGCCGTCGCGGCCTCCACGGCCTCGGCCCCGAGCGCAGGCAGCAGCAGTGCTAGCCTTCCGGCCTCACCCGGGCCGCGTGCGGCCCGCAAAGCTTCTTCCAGCCCTTCCCCAGCCCAGCACCGACCTCCGCCCGCGGGCTCCCGGACAGGTAGGAAGAGTCACTCTCTAGACTCGCTATCCCGCCGGCGCGAGGGCGCCCTCAGCTCCGAGTCCGGCGCATCGTCGTCGTCCTACAGCGGAGAGAGCCTGCGGGAGTTACGCTGGCCTCCCCGAGCCTCGGCCAGACACAGTTGCCCCGCGGGGTCGGCGTCCTCTGCCTCCAACCCTTTAGGCCGCCCGTCTGCCCTGGCCCTGGTTCCGCTCACGGGCCGCAGCTTCAGTCTCGGCGACCTAAGCCACTCGCCGCAAACCGCCCAGCACGTGGAGCGGATCGTGCGTCAAGTGCGCACCGAGCAGGGCCTGCGCGGAGTGCCGCAGCGCGACCGGAAGATCGCGGCGCTGATGCTGGCGCGGCACCAGGAGGAGCGTCTGTTGCTGGAGCAGCGCGCCGCGGCCCACGGCCAATGGGAGCAGCAGCGCGTGAGCGCCGAGCAGCGCCGCGAGCGCGAGGAGCGCGAGAAGCAGCGCGCCTTGGAGCAGGGCCGTCGAGCCTGGGCCGCGCAGGTGGAGGAACGGCGCGGCCGCCGTGGCCGAGAGGAGCGCCAGGCGGCGCGGCGGCGGCAGCGGCAGTGCGAGCGCAGCGAGGAGCGGAGGCGCGACCTGGCCGAGCGTCAGGGCTTGCTGCGGCGGGAGCGGGCGGAGCGCGCGGCCACGGAGGACCGACTGCGCAAGCTGCAGCAGGAGCAGAACCTGAAGCAGCGGGAAGAAGTCCTGCAGGAAGGGCGCGAGCGCGCGGAGCAAGTCCGCAGGGAGCGCGCCCAGCGCGCGGCTCGCGCCAAGCAGCAGCAGGAGGGCCTGCTGCAGCGGGAGAAGCGAGAGCTGAGCCGGGCGGAGCGGGCTCGCCACGAGGCGCTGCTGCAGGGCCGCGCCCGGCAGGAGCGCGAAGAACGGGAGGGTCTGCGGAGCTCCCTGGAGGCCAGCTTGGGCCGTGCGCAGGATAACTACGAGCAGTTGTTGGAGCAGCGCACCCGGGACCTGCGGGAGCGGGCCCGGCGGGAGGAGCTGCAGGGCCGGCGGGCCAAGGAGGCGGCGGAGCGCAAAGGGCGGGAGCATCAGGCGCACCTGGAGGCCCTGGCGCGGGCCGGGGAGCGGCGGCTGCAGCACGCGGCGCAGGTGGCCGAGGAGGCGGTGCAGCAGAAGGCGCGGCGCGTAGGCCAGAGCCGGATGGAGAAGGAGCGGACCCAGCGCGCCAACAAGGAGAAGGTGGAGAGGGACGAAGCCTGCCGCCGGCGGGAGCTGCTGCAGACCATCGGGCGCAAGCTGGAGCGCAGTGAGCAACTGTCTCGGGAGCGGCGCAGCGCGCTGGAGACCTCTCGCTCCACCGCCCGGGCCTCCTTCCACGTTCGCGAGAAGGTGCGCGAGGAGACCAACACCCGCTCTTTTGACCGGATGGTGCGGGACGCTCAGTTACACGCTAACCTGGACCGCAAATGACCGTCGCTCTGTGCCGAGTTAACTGGCTCGCACAGCCCGGAGAGGCCTCCTTCATCCCTTTTGACCAAACCGTAGAGTAATCTAGTCAGGGCGCATTATCGTGGCCTCTCTAGGCTTCTGACCAATGAGACAATGAAAGGATGCCCCCTTTGTTTTTAAAAACTTACTTCGTTTGGCGATGACAGCACAATCCTTGATCACATCCATGCTTGGTGGCTCCCTCTCTGGCCGTTGCAGAGCCTCCTTGTGTGTCTTTTGGTTTGAAGCAGAGAGGTGCCAAGGAGAAAGCGTTCAGTTCAGGACTTGGGGAGAGGGGACCCCTAGGAGAGAGCAAGCACTGAGGTGATTGTCCCCACCCATCTGCTGCAGTCATCCCAAGCTCTTTTCAGATATTGGTGTCTGAAAGGACTTCCTTTTCTGCAGCTAAGATGGCGTCTTCCTGACTCACCTCCATTTTGACAACATGGCAAGTTGCACAAAGCTCAGAGGCCTCCCAGTAAAGCACATCTCTTCCAAGGTGTCAGGCCACACCCAAGTGACCCCAAAAGCTGTTGATTTTTGTATGCTTGACTTTTAATTGGCCACCTGGGCAAATTCTCTTAGTTCTGATAGTTTTTCAGTTGATTCTCCTAGGTTTTCTAGTAGACAATCATCTGCAAATAATGATCGGTTTGTATCTCTTTCTCTCTCTCTTCTCTTCTCCCAAGTGGCACAAGAAGTGGGTTGGATTGCTGGTGCTGTTTAGCTTTAATGGAAGCCCCCAGCTCCTGGGGAGGCAGGGTCCCTTAAGCCACAGTGTTGTACCACATTAAGCTTCCTCACAGGTTGTTTGGGGGAGGTATGTCTGATGGCCCCCACCCAGTGTGGGGCCCCGAGTTGCTGCACTACTCCCAGGCAGGCAGCAGCTGTGCCTTAAGGAGCAGAGCTACCTTATGTCTCTGCCCAGGCCATCCCTGCCTAAAACTCCAGCCCTGGCAGCAGTCCCCCAAGCATGGACCCCAGAGAGTTTGGGGTGTAGGATTTCCTGTGACAGAACCATCACAACTGTTCTGAGGGCAATGGGGGTGTCCCTCTTTGGCTGCTTCACTGTGGTGGCTGGAGAGCTGGAATTGCCTCTTAGCTCTTGAGAGCCTTGCTGCTGTGGTTAGCTGGGGATCTTCTCCTTCCTCCCTTGCCCTCCCATGAGGAAAGAGAGAGTCTGCCCTTCAGTTCCTCCTTCCTTCTCACCTATAACTGAAAGTACTTAATCAGTCTTTTGGTTCCTCACCTTCCCCATCCACACGGTGGGGCCATCAGTTCTCCTCTTCTGGTACCTCAAGGTCTCCCGAATCCAAAGTGCCGTCAGTATTTGTTGGTCTTCTTTGTGCCTTTCTTGACCTGGAGTTGGCAGCCTAGTTTTTTCTGGGAATGAATCGCTAACATTGCAATGGGCAGTGCATCATGGACAGATGGTTGTTTACTTTCTGGGTGAAAGTACTTGCAAGACCAGGGCACTCCCTGGTCCATAAGGGACAGGACAACTTTAACCCTTAGGGTGCTTCCCTTCCATGAAGCCAAAATCCACCCCCACCTCCACCCGATTATTTACTCTGCCTTCATCAGGGGAGGTGGGAAGTAAAGCAAAGCATCACTTTTTACATTAAAATAGGAATGTAAATTAAAAGTTACCAAAAAGGAAAAAAAAGAAGCAGGGTAGAGAACTAGTACATTAGATGCATTTCATATATATATTCCTTGGGCAGAATTGTCACTTAAATGGCTGATTATTCTGCATAATCACACACACACATTATCTCCACCTATCGCCGCCCCTCCCCCACCCCATATCACAGACACAAGGAGTATTGTGTAGAAGAAAGCTTACTTAGGTGTTACACTTAAGATGTTGTGAAACCAGGAAAAGAGCTGTGCCAAGGTTTATTTCTTGAATGGGTGGATTTTCTTCCTCAAGTTTCTTCTTGTCGGTTACCAAGTTGCCATTGAGAGGTAATGATTGCCATTGTCAGTGGGTCAAGTGTGTGTTTAACTACAAGGTATGTGCGATTCTGGGTCCTACTTTGTGGTTCCTGATTTGCCAAGGGGCTTTTAAAACCTTAATAGAAAGTTCCACACTAACACCACTCACTTCCAAAGAATGTCCATTTCTTTGAGAAGGAGACAATCTGTTTTTTGGAATTAGGCATTGTCAGGTACCTAGGTGATCTTACCTGGCCCTTTCCCCAGTTTCTTTTCTGACTTACTGAGTGACCTTGGGTAGACCACCTCTCTGTGCCTTGGTTTCCCCACCTGTAGAATGGGGATTGTGAGTTCTGTCCTCAGGGGATCTTGCATAAACACTGTGAGGATGAATCAGAATCGTAGTGATAGCGGTGCTCCCAGTTCAGGACTCGGGAACTGCAGGTGCAATCACTATATAACCAGAAAGGGTCATGTGACTGTGCTGTGTCTGAAGAGTGCAATGCAACTGCCATGTCCTAGTGCAGAAAAGGGCAGACTTGAAACGCATTTTGCAGGTTGCAGTGTCACATGTGATGCAGAGGCCCAGGACTGAAGTCACTGCGGTAGAAGTTTGTACTTAGAAGCACTGTCCAAAGGCAAAAACTCTTGGATTCTTATCCAGGATAGCTAAATAGAAGTAATGGCAAAACTGAAGTCAAACCTAATAACAGTAAAGACCAATTCTTCCAAATTCCAGACTGTTCCACTCTCTATTCTAAGATAAGTGGCCACATTGCTCTTTGTAGAGGAGCAAATTCCAGAATTCTTTGCTGAGCCCTTTATTTATATTCTCTTAGTGTTATGCCAGGGAGGAGAGGGTGTTTCTTGTTCTGAAATGCAGCAAGAGAAAATTAGGGTGGAAGAAGCAGGGGTGTTGGGTGGATAATGGCTTAGTTCTCCTGATGTGAAAATTCCAACAAGTGTCCAGAATTTGTCTCCTAACATCATGAAGTTTTCTTGCCATCCAGGGGACTGCAGCCCCAAAGTGACCACAGACCTTCACATTCACCCTCTTGAAAAATCCTCTCATTCTGAAAAGAGAAAATGTGAAGTGAAATGAGGGGAAAAGGATTGGAAGAAGCTGTGGTTTAGTTGATTACCAAGGAAACAAGCAGGACAAAATTGTTTCAGATGGAATCATCGGTGAAGCTAGCCCAGTGTCCTGCTCAGGCAGTGACCAGTGCCTATACCGCGTCTAGACAGGAAGATGGAAGTTTCCTTTCAGAAGTACATGGACTGTGAGTCTTTAATGGAAGCAATAATCAGGATTTGCCAAAAGTGGAGAGATGTGGGGTAGTGAAGATATATCAGAATGTAGTTGGTGTTCTTACCACTCTGTAAAGTCCACCACATACTATTCCATCCTTTTAACACAGCCAGTAGGAACAGAGATGTGATGCTACATAAGAGGCTGTATCTTGCTTCCCACTGAATCCCTCGTAGCCTGTGGTTCAGTGTCTCACGTATGGTAACCACATAAATACTGGATAGAGAGAGGGATGGAGGAATGGATCATGGACAGATGAGTGGTGACCAGAGGGAATCTGTAAACAGATGGGGTGGGCAGGCCTCCATCCAACTGACAGATGTTTGTTCCGCAGCTGCTCTGTGCCAGGCACTGTCCTGATGGTTGACTCTGATTATCGTCGTGCTGCTAAGTCATCAGCAGACTCTCATGTTTCCCAACTGGGCTTAACTGCCTTTCCACCCTGGTATCCATCCACAGGCAAACCAGGCTGACCTCAAGCCTTTTCAGTTTTCTGGGGACAGGTCATCCACCCAGGCAACCATTATCTGATCACTGTTGCTCTCCTTCCCTCTGAGGAGGCTTGATTAATCAGTTCAGATCATAAGGCCATGCACTTAATCAGCTTCAAATTACAGTTAAAAAAAAAAGAGAGAGAGGAAGAGATGAAATCCCCTTCAAGGGTATTTTCTGTCATACCTTTAACAGAGGCAGCATAAATAATGATCATTGATCCAGAGAACTGAGCCGCAGACCCTGCAGAGTCCCACATCCCTAAACAGGGAACCAGTCTATCATTCTGCTTTCTTGCTAAAGCAAGAAAGTCAACATTTGAGAAGCATTTTTCCATTTAAAAGTCCTGACCAAAAGAGATATCTAGTCAATGTTAAATTGATGAGCAAGTTTAGTGAACTTTGGCTTTCCAGGGCATTGGGGTTACCCATCTGTTTCCCATCTGTTGATATGTGTACTGGCCTTTCTCTACCGTGTCCACATATCCATCCCGCACAGCCTAGGGAAACACTGGGCAGAGGAATGCAAGGAAACCTGGTACTCCTGACCCAGCCTGGATTGGGGATTTCAGGATCTGAAGACAACTCACTTCTAAAAATCTTATTTGGTCCTTACAGTTGGCAAAATTGGCTTTGGAAATCTGATGTGGCAGCACTTGCGGTATCACATCTGATCATGTGCTTTGGTCACATGTCTCTTTATGAAGGACACCTCATCTGCTCACGTATGTGCTCTGTTGACATGAAGCTCTGGCTCTCTCTCTACCCATGCTCCCTTCCAGCTCCATGCATCCAAAACAAAACAAAAAAAAACACCCCAGCCCTTCACTATCCCAACTGCTTTGGTTTCACACAGGTCAGGGCTGGGACAAATGTTAGGATATGGAACAGTGATTTATTTCTGAGGACCATTGGTAATGTCATCATTTTCAGTATTGTTGCTTCCTGATGCATCAGTTACAGTCACATCCCAACATGAGTGCAAAAACTTAGCTCAAAGTGGTTTTTAAATTAGCTGCAGTTCAGAAGTGTTCACACTTTCTTCCTCTCCACTGGTACAGTGTTAATGGCAAGTTTTTGTGTCAGACACCTGTACAACTCAACAAAGTGTCAGAAAGATGATACATATCTCCTCCTGTGTTTGCACACATGTGCATGCACACACACACACTTCCAATCCCAGCATCAGTGTTCTTGCAGAAGGAGGGAATCTGTAGCCATCTTGTTGTTCCAGGGAAGAGTAAGCTCTGGAAAAATTGAGCTGCCCCTCAGTGGGAGTCCATCGCTCCTACCTCCCTCCAGCCGCAAGGCTGCTGTAGGCTGTGGCCTGTAAGCATGGTGTGAGTTTTGCCCAAATCCGTCATTTGAATGACAAAATATTTCATGCTTCCTCTACTCTCCTTCCCCCTACCCAGTGTGAAAGTCTGACTGGGGAATGGAATTTGGATGTCAAAATGCTCAGGGACATCTCAGTGGGACACAATGACTGACATCCATGTAGTTCTGGAAAGTCAGTCCACATGGTTTCCATCATTGCAAGACAAAAAGTTTGGCAAAGGAGAAAGTGTCTTGACATGTTATTATCCAAACTATTACATTCTCTTCCACAACATCCTCTCGTTCATCTGCAAGTGGAGACACTAGTGCCTCTCAGTAGGAAGTTGGTAAATGCACTTGACGTTGTCCTGGCAGATAGTACCCAGTGTGTGATTACTGTTAACCCCAGACCTGGGAGGGTGGTGGAGGAAGGAATGGGGTAGGCTGGGCTTCAATCAGCTGGTAGCAGTGCCACAGATGGACTAGTGGGCACCAGGCTGGGACGGTTCCCTTCTGAGGTGGTTGGCATCCCTTGCTGTGTGGCAGTCTCCCAACCAGTCTAAGGGAAAGTGCTCTGGAATGATAATTCCCTAGGAATGTGCAGTAGTTTGGGATTGGATGGGGGAGGGATTGCCTTGTTTACCAATTTTTTTGCAATAAAGTTGACACCGGATGATAATTCTGGATGTTTTATTTTAAGATGTTCTAACTGCTAACTAAAACAACAAAATGCTTTAAATTTTGTATGTCTTTTTTGGTAGAAGGGGGGTGCATTTCTGTCCTGATGAGACCCAAATTCTATGATAGCATCTTTGGCAGAACTGAGTAGGAGAAGTTGCAGGAGAACCATTATATGGGGAACCCTGGTATTGCAGGATGTGGCTACCTAGCAGAGATTCCAGGACATGCACCCTCTCTGCTACAGCCACATGGGAAAGAGGAAGAGGGTCTGGGATGAGCCTAACCTGGAAGAGTTTCCTGATGGGCTCACTGTGGGAGCAGATGTTGGAGCAAGGAGGAGTGTCGCGGGTGTCCTCCAGGAAAGGGAAAGGGAAGCCCTGGTGCTGCTCTGGTGCAGCCTCAACAAATGGCTTTCTCAGAGAAGCCTCAGCAAATGCCCTGGTCTCCTTTCTTAGCCCCCAGGCCCTGCAGACAGTTACATGGATGTTAGCTGCTGGACTCTGGTCCGCAGAAGTCCTTTCCCCACTCTGGATGTAGCCATTGCACAGAGGCACTGAACAGGCCAGCTCGCCCAGCTGGCTCTCGCTGTGCCTGAGGAGGTGAGGACCGAGAGACCGGCAAGCTGCCAGGAGCTCTGCTGCATTGTCACCCGTGGATGCTCCAGTGGACCTCAGATGCCTCCTGAGCCCTCAGCAAAGTAGTGGCATACGCAGAGTATGCCTCCCAGGGGCAAATCCTTGTTGAAGGAGAACCAGCAGCAAGTAAAATGCTTAGCAGAAGGGAATGATTTTCTAAGACTGGCTTTGCAGGGTCATGAGAGCTAACAAGTACGTACTTAGTGAGTACACCCTGCTGGTGATAGTTTTAAGCACTTAATCTCCCTATGTGGTATGTACTATTATCATTCCCCTTTTACAGATGAGAAAGTTGGGGCCCCAAGTTTGTGTTTTGCCCAAGGTCACATAGTATTAGGCAGAGCTGAGCCCATTGGACCCAGTTATTCAGGTATAGAAAACGCTTCAACTAGTATGTTCTGTTGCTTCTTGGGAATCACTGGTAAAGATATTTTTTAAACAAAAGGGTCCTCTGGGAGCCTCCCAGCACCAGCCATTTGAATCACTGCCTTCTCTGATGATGTGTAAGGCCTGTGTGGAGAAAGCTGAGACCTCACGTGGACCAGATCCTCCTGGCACTGCCCAGAGAAAATATGAGGGACTCTTGTGCTGACCCTACAGCCCGTCACACCTGGGATGGCACATGCTCTGGAGCAGAGGTCTCAAAAGGTGGTCTCTGGGCTAACAGCTTCAGCCTCAGATCTGGGGAGTGGGAGCTTGCAGTCTGTTTGAAGCAGCCCTCCAGCTGATTCTAATGCACCCTTGAATGTGAGAACCACTGCTCTAGAACTGTGCTTTCCAATTCATTGGCCGCTAACCACCATATGCCTATTTAAATTTACATTAATTAAAACTAAATAAGATTGAAAATTTGGCTTCTCGGTCACATTAGCCACATTTCAAGTACTCAGTGGTCACTGTATTGGGCAGCACAGATATAGAACATTTCCATTATCATGATAATGTCTATCAGGCAGCACTGCTCTAGAACTTTCTATCTCCAGAGTGTGTTCCAAGGACCAGCAGCATTGGCATCAGCTGGGAGTTTGTTAGAAATGCAGGCTCCCAGTCCCCACCCCAGACCTTCTGAATGGGAGTCTGCCTTTTACAAGATTTTCAGGTGATTAGTATTGTACTTTGAAGGTTGAGAAGGGACTGCTCTAGAAGATAAGTCCCATTCAAGTTCCTTTGCATGTGTGATTTAATGTCATCTGAGATTTCTTTCTACTTTTTCTAACATCTTGTTCTTTGGCAACCCTTTCTTTCCTGACAAATCTGTGTCATATGGGGCTAGGCTTCAACTTCCTAGGCCACCAGATGATATTTTAGAGTTTGAAGGGAACTTAGACTCCATCCATCCATGTATTCATCAGACTGAGAGTATAAAGACCTTCACCCAGCCAGGCATTGTGCTCGGGTTCCCCCTCGAGACACTGATCTGATCTTACTGGGGTGGCTGCAGGTGTCAAGGACTTGGCCTCCCAATTCTCCCAACATGTGCATTTTCCTGGAAGGCTTCATACTGCTCAAGCCAGAAAAAATAAAACACTCATCTTTTTGAGTGCTTTATCCATGAGAGCAATTTAATAAAACTCTTTCCTTGGCCCTCTCCATCTGTGGGCTGCCAGCTGCCTATTTTATCTACTGGGTGTTGCTTTGACTCAGTATTCCCAGTTGTAACTGGCTACCCTTCTTCATACATAGGTTTAAGTGTTTGTTTTCATTACCACGTGAAGCCAGGGGTTTCTGTGAGAAAGTCTGGCAGTTCACCTGCTTCCTTCCCACAAAGAAGAATCCACTGGGATGGACTTAGTTTTACCTGACATACTCATGTCGTTTACCAGACCAGTAAGAGTCACAGTAAAAGAATATTAGGAGTGAAGCAGTTTAATTGTTTGCTATGAGCCCAGTCAAAAAGCTTTGACCCTAGTTTTCAAAGTCTGCCTCCATTCCCAAATGTGGATTGAGCATTCAGCCTGAGTTCCCACTTCCCACAGCCAGTAAAAGAAATAGAGACAAATAGGAGGGAGAGAGGGAAGTGAGCATAAGCGTCTCTGGGAAGGACAAGGGCTAATTTGTGTATGGTTAAGATAAGTAAAAGCATCTTTGTGTTCAAGAAAGAAGAAAATATAGTGACAGCATAGAAATAAAGTAGGGGGATAAAAGGGGGAGAGGCTGGGGAATACCAGGGTAAGACCCTAGACAGAAAAATTCAGGCAGGATATACATTTGTGAGTGTGCAGATGGCTAAATAAGTAAATGTCTCAACAGAGGAATAAGAGGCCCATCACAGGAGCCTTTTTTTTTTTTTTAACTTAAACAATGGAATTTATTGGCTCACAAATTCAGAGGTTAGAAGGCTTGCTTTCTGCCTGGGGTTACTGGCTGGCCAGCAATCTTTTGGGTTTCTTGGCTTTTCTGTCACATGGCAATACACATAGTGGCATCTTCTCTTGCTCTTCTGGGTTCTGTTGACAGGAGCAATTTTAAGGAAGCTGAAGCAAGATCCAGGGAGGAGAAAGGAGAGGGCAGGTGCCATAGAGCCACATAGTTGTTAGTAAGTTCCTGACTCAATGTTTTCATAGCCTGTGTACATCAGCTCCTACATAGATAAAGGTAGGCAAGCAAAACTGGCAATAAAGGGCTTTTCAAAAGTCACCAAAGCTTTTAGCAAAAAGAATGTGCAAGCAATGGAAATAAATAGTTTCTTGGGCTGGTGATTAAACCAATGAACAAGTTCTTAAAACCCATCAGAAGATGAAGCAGATCTGATTAGGACTAAGGCAAATCAGGCCAAAGGGTAAAGGATGGTATTAACTGTGTTTTAAAACTTCAACTTCCATATGAGACCAAGGGAAGAGATGTTTATTTGGTGCAGGATATATATCTTCTACAGCACACTAAA
>PVKY010005846.1:0-16802 GCA_004027775.1 Bradypus variegatus
CTCAACTACCACCTCTAGGCCTCTGTGTTATTTCCTTTTCCCACCTCAGAGGTCTCAGTGCTATGCTTTTAAGGTAACAGTCCATTTAACAGGGTTTGATTTTGTCATTACTGACATAGGAAAGAAGTAGCTACCACTGAAAGAAATGTTATCATGGTAATTACTATTAAATATTTGTTGCATAGCTGAGTGAAAGGTGTATGAAATACCTGTTCAACGAATGAGCGAATGAATGAGAAGGATGGAACCACATGATGGTAGCACTTCTGCCTTATCTTTCCTTCATCTTTCCCTCCTTCAGGAGCTGTGATATCCATGTGCATCAACAGGCCTATTTTAGGTTGCTTTGTAGTGGGATCAAAGCAGGTGGGCAGCTGACCATTTGAGTTCAATTTACCCTGCCTGGAGAATCTGATTTTATGGTGTAATGGGGAGTTCCTCTCGTTCTACAAGATCACAAGGGTAATCTTATCTATTTGTTCTGCCCCTCAGAACACAGAAGGAAAGATGTGGCCTTTATCTATCCTTTCTGAAAAAGTTCTCCAGTCTTGTGAGGCTCACAATTTTGAACGCTATCACCCAATGTGAAGAACCTACAAGTTGCTCCTGTTCCCCTTTATTAGCCCACCACAGTTCTCATTTAATCTTCACTTTTTTTCCATTTCATGTTTTCCAGATCTGAATATCTTTACAATAGTGGCCTTATGCATTTTAATGACATTTAATTGTCATTAGCCAGCCTTAGTCTCACTCCCAAACTGTATTAAAAACCAATGATTATAACAATTCTAATGATCAGATATAATGTGAAAATGTTGGACAGTTCAAGTCTGGTTTCAGAATAATGAGGGAAAAAAAAGAACAATAAAAGCACACAGTATTTTCTTGCCCTAGATTCCTTTGTTGTGCTTCCCAAACTTACGCTTTATCAAGGGCATGAGAAATTGAGTTTATAGGCAAACTGAAGGTTAAGGACCAATAAGGAAAATAATGTTGATATTTTTAAGCATAGTCTCTACCCTATACTTTGGATTGTCTTTCCCCCTCCCGCAGTACACTAGATGGGATGTCAGCAGTCTGTGGCTGAAATGTAAAAGAGCATGGAATGAGCAGGAGACAAGATGAATGAATGAAAAGGTAAAGATATATTTCTTTAGAAAAATATACAAATATACATCTTTTTGCTTGCAACATACTCTGTATTAAATTTATACATATACATAGCACAAGCATTCACATAATTTTTGCATCATGTACAATTCTACAATAAGCTATTTTGTTTTCTTGAGCTCTTACTATAAAGCACAATAAACATCTACAATATTTTAGCAATATATTATAACATTTGTATGAGAGCTGCCTGGAATACTCTGTTTTCCATGTTTGTAAACAAAAATAGGAATAGCATTACATAAACACTGTGATTGGAAAAATACCTTCTTTTCGACTCCCTTATATTCAGTAAAGCAGATAAAAACTATAGTATCCAAAATGCATTTTCACTGGAGGAATCTAATTTTCTTTGGGTGCACTAAATGTGTAACCAGAAAAAATCAATTCATTGTCTCTCCATAGCTAAATCATTTCTGAAAGGCAGTGGTATAAGATGACATAGATGTGACTTGAGATTTGGAGGGTTTCAGTGTATCTCCTCATTTAGTATACAAATTAAATAACGGTAACTGATTACTGTTGCAAAGTCACAAATTTATATCAGGTGCCAGTAATGATACTGGTTTATTCACGGATTTTTGAAGATCTTATACTGAAGAGAGACATGGGAATATAATATTGGGTTTTAATGAAGAACTCTACTTTTCTTTTAACATGAATTGGTATGTGGTTACAGTTACATTTTTTTTCTCCTGTTTTTCTAATAGCAGCAAACAAGAGGTCAGCTACAAACTGATTTCTAATTAGCCCTACTGAATCTTCCTGGAAAAGACTGAGATGTTGTTAAACTTTGAAGCTGGGTGGAAAGCAGTTAATGGACTTATATGGAGTCTTTTAATTACCAGTCTTAAACAAATTTATCTTTTACAGCTAGATAGCACCCAAGGGCAAGAGGTAATTTGCTTTATAAACCTTGGAATAATTTGCTTTATAAATCCTGGAGCTTAGGAAAGTCAAAAACTGTCTTTAAAGAGGGCATTCTCTTCCACAAGGAATTATATTTTTGGCAA
Source organism: Bradypus variegatus (assembly GCA_004027775.1). Taxonomy (NCBI): domain Eukaryota; kingdom Metazoa; phylum Chordata; class Mammalia; order Pilosa; family Bradypodidae; genus Bradypus; species Bradypus variegatus. The sequence goes on from PVKY010005846.1 coordinate 2,184, forward strand.
TTTTGTGAAAAATTTGGTGATGGATTCTTTGTGACCTCCCAATTTATAAACGTCAGTGCCCAAAGTATATTCAATATTAAGGTCAATTCCTTACAGCATTTAGGGCCTGCCCAAAGGGCAAGAATTCCCCAAACCAAGCTTAGTGCACAGTATTAATAAACCAATTAACAAATTGGTCCATGCAGAGTTTCAAGGAATTGGACTTTAAATTTCTTTTTCATTCTAAGCATTACACTACTGCCTGACAATGCAGATATTTCCCCCACATGATTAGTCACCTTTCTTCTAGAAAGCCAGTTTGCCTGGCAGTGGTTGCATTATAATTGGTGCAGCCGGCATTGTGTGTTATTGGAATAACAGCAGAAGTGATTGAAATAAAAATAATTTAAAAGTCAGATCAATAGCCAAATACAGAGATAGTCTAATTCAAAGTCTAGAGTTAAAAAGAATATTGACAATGATTTTAATTTTTCAAAGGTATAAATGGCTCAAGATTAATAAGGAGCACCCTGTATCTGAACTATGTCAATTTTATTGTATTTTTCTTGGATACTCTGCTTATATCCCTATGACACCCATATCTCAGTCCTGGATGAATGATGGAGTTCACAAGTGTTGCAATGGGAGACTCCATTCCTAGACTGTCTCCCAAAGCAATAGTACCAAAATATAACTTTCCTCAGTTTCACTATGGACAAATTCACTTAATTATTCTTCACGAATGATATGTTCTGCTCCTGGGAGGATGGGGTCACTTTAAATGAATGGTCTATCTTTCTCCCAGGAAGTGAAGCCTCAGTGATCACAATGCTGCTGTGCTTCACATTCAAGCAGATGACTCTTGTTCTATGATTTCCAACGCGATGACTTCGCCTCCCTCTTCACCCTTATCGTTGGCTGCTTCGTGTCTCCGCTCCTGGTGGCAGATGTAGACGGCAGGCTCGTTGGCAGACACGGCGGCGCTAGAGGTGGAGCGGGCGGAGCGGCGGCTTCTCCATCGCTGGTTCCACTGGGTGCTAAACTGCGCCCACTGGCGCTTCACGGTGGTTTGAACCTGGAAGAGAAAAGAGAGCCTCGTTTTCATAAGATTGGCAGAAATGACCCAAGCAAATTTATGAGCACAATTCAAGGAGGGTGAACGGTAAATCTGACTGATCTATAGGGCTGAGCTGTATATTTTGTGGCTGTGGAATATACCATCTCAGGAGAATAAACTGCAAGTTGGAGAACTGCATTACTTGCCTAAGCCACCACTGACAAAGTTATTTGCTATTTTGAGCAAGGATTTCTTCTTTAGCTCTTATATCCAATGAATGAAACTTGATTTGGTGTCACATCCTATATGACATATTAGGGAAAAGGTTTGGTGAACACAATCATTGAGAGCCGTTTTTGAAAATCTACTTTGCACGTGTATGGATCTGAAGCAAGATAAAAACAACACAAGCTATTAATGTTATAAAACTATGTGTATAATATAAGGCTGAATGTTTCTGAGGAAAATATATGTTTTTTTCTGTATATAGAAGAATGACAGTTTCTCCAGGAAATGTTTAATATTTGTCATATAATTTTAGAGATTTTACCCAGGTCACAGCAGAGCAACCAAAGGATTCATTGAAAAGCAATTCAAGATGGTTTGAGACTATAGCTTGAGAGGTTCGTCATCACACAGCAGAGCAATTGTGTGGTTCAAGATGACAACTGGCAATCAGGATAATTTGGTAATTATCAAAATTATCAAATTTTGAATACTGAGAATTTTGAAGACTAGTTTTTCCAAATTACTGAGAAAACAAACTTTTAAATTTTATTTTTCTGGGGAGGTGATGAGTGCTTGGGTACAAAGCACTTTATATCTATTTTTATTTAAAAGAGACAAAGACAAGAACTTTAAGCACTAAGGGGTGAGGTGTGCGATGCAGCTGAACTTTGCATTGACACAAGCCATAAAGGGGAACAAAGGAGACATGAAAAGTTTTAGCTAGTGGCGACTGAGTGCTTACCACGTGCTACCCACTATTTGAAGCACTTGATTTTTATTAACATTTAATCTTCATCACAGCGCTGTGAGAAAGGCACTACTGTTATCTTCACGTTACACATCAGGGGACTGGGGTTATATAACGAGTCCAGACTGGTGAAATATGGCAGAGCCACAATCCCAAACCAAGCCCACGCCTCCCAGCCATGTGACTTGGCCACAGCAGACACTGTAGAGAGCAGACCTGAAAGTTTAGATACTCATTCATATTCAGGCTAAGACTTGGGTAACTCGGGGAAATCCCCAAGGTAGTTCTGCTTGTTTACAAGTATGCCACAGACAACAAATGCCACAACAAAATAATGACAGCTACCATTATCACAGCTGCCGTTTCTTTATGCTACACCCATGGCAGATGTTATACCACTTAATTTGCATGACAACTCTATAACACAGTGACATGAGGAGCTTGAAGTCTAAAGAATACTCTGTCCAAGGCAGCAGCTTGGTAGAGCCAGAGGAAGAGTTTGGTTGTAAGCCTCTAACACAGGAAGGCAGAGCCATCTAATGATGCTTGGGCCTCTGTTCCCGCTGCTGATTTAAGACCATGTGGGGCAGAGGGACTCTGTGCAGTGAGGGCCTTCAGGGAGGTTTAAAGGACTGTGCAGTGGGAGGAAGACCCACTGTGGCAGAGACCCAAGTTTCTCTGTTTGTTTCTAGCAGGGTCTTGGATCTCTTTCAAGGTATCAGGTGTGAGACTCCAGGACCTGTTAGGATGGATGGCTGTGGTTAGAGATGGACCCCTCTCTTAAAAGTGGTAAAAGTGAGCTGCCCTCTGAAAGACTCATTTTCTGACCTCTCTGCAGTTTTCTTTTCATGAGAGGTGCATTTGAATAGAGGAGTGGGTGGGCGTGGGGAGCGGTGAAGGGGTGCTGGGATGGGCACTGGGAACAGCAGCCCACAGTGTTGAGCTCCTGTAGGAGGCAGAGAGGAACGTGCCTGCCAGACTCTCCAGCCTTTCGGCACATGCTGCCAGGCAGCTGACGAGGCCATGGTCACAAGTCCTTTTGCCTTCTTTTAGTCTCCTCCAGGAGAAAAACCTGGAGACAATGGTTATTAAGTGGATTATTTGGTGGGTGAATTATGTGAGAGAGGGACTTGGTCCTTATATAATAATTATTTACATCTCTATAGTATTTATATCTATATCTATAATACATTATGTTTAGATAATCATTTATATCTGTATGACAACTAACTTTCATTGGCCTCTTACTGCTCCAGACATTAGACTAAGAACTTTACATGCTTTTATTATTAATAAAATAATAATAATTATATTATTAATGCTCCTAATAACCCTATGCAATTACAACCCAGATAGAAACAAAATATATCCCTGCTCCCACCTCTGGACCTAAGCAAGTCAGACTTGGACAAGAATTATTCTGTTGTTTACTATGTGCATAGGTAATATTGTCAGGAATATTTTAATTCATATTAGCATCAAAGAAAACAAACAGAAAAGTACGTTAATGAATTCCCCTGTATTCACCTGCATTGGCTTGTCTTTCTGCCATGTTGGCCCTGGTCACTTTTTGCCTTGAACTTTCATTGTCCAAAAATAGCAATTGCTTGTCTCTCTCCACCAGCCATATTGTTTCATCCCTTTCAGCTTCTGTTCCGTCTGTTCCCTTGGTTTGGAATATCCCCATCCCACCCTTCACCAATTCTGGCATTCTTTTTAGGACTCAGCTCAGCTGTCATTCCCAGGGGACTTGTCTTAACCTCCTGAGACAAAGGAGGCACTTTTCCATGCTCTTGTTGCAATTGTCCATATAGTTATTGCTCTTATTACATTTTATTAGATCTATTTGCTATTTCCCTCTATCCTCCTGTCCAGTGAAATCTTTAAGGGTAGGAACCATGTCCTATTCATCTTTGTAGTTCCAGAAATTTTCGTGGTGTTTGGAATACAGCAGTGTGATGGTTAGGTTTATGTGGCAGCTTGGCCAGGTGATGGTGCCCAGGTGCCTGGTCAAACAAGCACTGGCCTAACCATTACTGCAAGGACATTTGTGTCTGGTTAATAAACCAGAAGGCTGGTTTATTAAATCATCAGTCAACTGACTGAAGCTGTGACTGATTATATCAACAAAGGGCGTGTCTTCCACAATGAGACAATTCAATCAGCTGGATTTAATCCAATCAGTTGAAGACTTTAAAGGGAGAAGAGAGAGGACCTTCACTTATTTAGCTAGCCAGAGAAGCATTTCCTAAGGAGTTCGTTGAACACCTTCATCAGCGTTGCCAGTTCTCTGCCTACCCTATGGAATTTGGACTCGTGCATCCTGCCTACGGAATTTGGACTCACACATCCCCACAGTTGTGTGAGACACTTTATAAAATCTTATAATTACAGATATCTCTTGTTGACTCTGTTTCCCTAGAGAACCCTAACTAATACAAGCAGTTACTCAATAAATGTTTGTTGACTTGTTGTCAGTATGCATTCTAGAATGAATTCATAACTCATTCAGTCAAGGAAATGATCACTCAGGACTGTTTTATAATTAGTGCATTGGCAACCAGTGGCAGTAGGGTGTGGGATGCTGAAAATATCTAGGGAGAACTTGATGAAGAAACTGGTCTTTCATACTAATCTGAAACCCTGGGTTTTGCTATAAAATTTAGAATCACTTGTTTTGGAGAAGGTGAAGTCCATCCTGAGCTGAGCTGAACACTACAGGACTTCTGATAATGTATACCTCTGTTATTGGCTCTTTTCTCATGCCACAGTATGTGTTTTTGGGAATTGCCCTTGAGCTCCAATGGGTTGCTACTTTTGGAAATTATCAGAAGCAAACATTTGTTATCTTGCACCAGTGGTGTCAGAACAACCAATTGGGCCAGAGACTGGCATCACAATACCCTTTGATTCTTTTTCCATTTATAGGATAATTTCCATGGATTCATTATCTCTTAAATACTAACATCATCCCCATAGCTAAAATATAGGCAGATATTTGGAGGTATCCAAAGTAGGCAGTTAAAATTTTAGAGAGAATTTGCAAAAGTGTCCAGCAGAAAAATATTAGTCTTGATTTACATCCACCTGTCCTTTTTAAAATAATCCCCATCAGAGTATCCGTATATATTAATGAAGTACCCAGCCCAGCATGTGGCCAAAAGGTTTGATATCTATTATAATTTTTTAAACTTATTATTACAGAAGGTTCATAGCCTTCTCTAACTGTATTCCAAAATTATAAACTATCCCTTTGTGTGAGGATGGCAATCTGTTTCAGTTTGTAGGCCACTTATATAAAGACAGACCACTAGCAGAATATAAAAACACTTCAATAATTAAAATTTAATAAGGGCAATTATCTCATACAATAACAAAGGTTGAACCTAATGCAGTTCTGATTACAAGAATAATGGTGTTGAATCTGTTTGAAAACAAACAAACAAAAAAACAGGGAGATTTTTGTTTGCTGCCAAAAAGCTGCAAGAGTTAGGAGTTTCCAAAGGGATAAGTATAACATATGAAGTATTGAATTATTTAAATCCATCACTCATCATTAAAGCAATTAACACAAATGAATTTACATTTTTTTTTCCTGACTGTATCAATTTATTTATTGCCAGCTTGATAAAACAGAGATCTGGTCTGATGGTTTGAAGACCTAAGTATTTCATCTGGTTCTAGTATTAACCAGCTGTGTAAGGTTGGTGTAATCAGGCCTCCAATTTCACATTTGTAAAAAAGAAAATTGGGTTGGAGTCTTCATAGTTGGACTTGCATGTTTTTTTATCTTTTGAATGTCTTTTTCCTGTTAAGTTCATCATAAGCATCTGGAGTTAGGTGTCGCTGGATGAAAGGTAGATTTTACCCCAGGATATTTGTTCCAATGAATGAAACAAATCACCACTTGCTTTCTGCCACCACAGCTCAACAAACCTGATGCAACCTGAGTTTAAAATTAAAACTCATGGTATTTTGAAACACTTTAAATTCATTTGGCAGCTAAAATAATTGCATACTTTAAATGTTTTATAAGACTTCTTATAAGCTGGCTTCTATTAATAGAATACACTTCTATTAAACCCTATTCATTGGATTCTGAGGAACACTCCTAAATATTATCAGTGTGGTTGTTCCTGATATTTTCCCCCACCCTTTTGGAGGACATATCTGCAATGTCTCTCCTCATTTGTGTTTTTTTTTTTTTTTTTTTTTTTTTTTTTTTTTTTTTTTTTTTTTTTTTTACAGAATTCCTATGTTCCAAAATTTAAGGTAGTTTGGTTCTTGATGATTATAGGATCAGGGCTTTCTAATTCCCTTTTATTACCTATTTTCCTATGTTTGGCGAAGATTTCTTGTTCTAAAACAAGGAAGTATCATTTGTAATAAAGTTAGTATTTTTGAAAATATTCAACTGGTTTATCTCCTAATTCTCTTAAATAATTTGCCCTGTATCGTTCTCATTCATTAAGTCATGATCAATCATTGCTTGAGAAGCCAGTTAGAGTCTGCTTAGATTAGTGGTTCTCAACGTGTGGTCCCAGATCAGCAGTTATCAGCATCACCTGGGAATTGTCCAAAATGCAAATTCTCGACTGCCAGTTGATTCTGACAGATGCTCGGGTTTGAGAACCACTAGTCTAGAACAAAGGAGAATCGCTTAGCTCTAGAAAGACAATAGACTTGAAGCCAGGCATTATCTAGTGTGAGAAAGCATTTCTAAATTGGGAAAGCTTCTATTTGCATATGTAGTGAAAAATTTACAGGTCTGAAAATAGGATTTTACTAAAAGTTGTAGTGTAGAGAAGATACAGGATATTACATAGGGGAGCCCTCACAGACAGGAAGGGGAAGTGGGGAGTGAAGACCACTTCTGGTCGTGAGAGGAAGAGGGAGAGACAGAAACAGAGCACAAATAATCTTATAACAGTGGAAATTCCTGGGAAAAAGGGTCAAAAAAAGAAAGCAAGGAAAAATAGGAACACCCCATGGTAGCAGGTCTTTCTCCATAATTCTCAGAGCACAGACCAGGAAATTGAGAGCTCTGTAGAGAAATCCCCATTTGACCTGGCACCATGTTCAACATGGGGCCCAAGCAGTGGGGTGACCTGCTATGGCAGGTACTGCAGAGAACTTCTTGGGCTCTACACACTGAGGTGCAGTGTGTAGAAAGGAGATGGATTTCCCTGGCTCCTCAGGTGGCTTGGAGGGGCCGGTGAATCAGAATAGGGCTCAGGCTTGATCAAGAAGGCTACACAGCAAAGGGAACTGTAGTGTCCTCAGAAGTGAAGGGTGCCAGCCTGATACTTGATAAAACAGCTGCTCCTTTGAATTGAGTCTTTGAACTGATAGAATAGGTTCCACAAAGACACTGTCGTAAACCAGGAGGGGCTGGCGGAAGGGGCTCTTGAGAGCAAGGTGAAATAAAATACAACAAATAGACCTTTAGTTTTCTCACACTCTGATCTGTGACTGTTAAACTGAGATATGTCTGATTGTGCTACTTCTTTAATCTAAAAACTATTTTATCCATGCAAGAAACATGTAAAAGGGAGAAAACCCAGTGTGTTGTTAGTTATCTCTCAAAATCTAAGCTACTTCTTGATACAAATTGGGCATCTTTGTAGCTGTAATCATTTTCTAAGGTCTCTTAGATGCTGAATAATTTACTGAAATATTTGGATAGTCTATGTATACACGCGTGCAAGAATTGTAGGAAATGCTGGGTATATAGGTATGTTCTCATGATCATCTCCTGGTTCCTATTATTTTAATTCTTCCCCAAATTCCTTCCTTGCTTTTAGTCTATCCATTGACCCTCTATCTGATCCATTTCCTTAACAGGAATGACTGAGAGCATACTGATAATGTATCAAAATTAAAATGCCCATCTCATCATTATCATAGCTCCCTAGCTCTCTGCTAAAATTTAATATTGAGCCAAATCAAGTCCCCATCACAACCCTGCCTCAGATGCAGCTGGAAATAACTTCTTGCATGTGTGAGTGCCTTGCCGGTGCTTAATGTTTAAGGCAATAGGTTTACAGAATGCAAGCTGAGACCCAGATGCTTAAAATCCATGTAGTTATGACATTACATTTGATACAATACATTGTTTCCATATTATTGGCAATGTCATACTTGTATCTTCCTCCGATTACAGGATCTTAATTAAAATGGAAATGGTTTTTTTACATCAAAAAGCAAAAGTAACATTCTCAAAGAGACTAGAACTATTCAGTTGTTAGGAGTAGCACTGGGTTTGCTTTTTATGTCTGATGCTTCCAATGACAACATCATAGTTACTAAATATTGAAGTATATTTACAAAGGCCTGTGGTTCTCTCATGCTTTTCAAGTAGTGTCCCTCCTAAACCTGATTTTTTTTAATATTAGCCTTCTTTTATTATTATTTTAGATAAGAATTTTATTTTGTATTCACCTGAATCAACTCGAAAGGCATGGCTATATAGTCACAGCAATTAATATAAAGCATGGAATGATTTAAGTTCTATTTATTAATATTTACTATTTTTGAATAAAAGAGGAAAAGATGGTTTAACCACTGAGAACAGAAGCCTATCTTTTGATCTCTATCCTAGACCCCTAGTCTAGTACCTAGATTAGTGAATAAACACTATATTTTTGCTGAATCAAGGAATGCATTGATGGATAGAGGAGTGAAGGAAGGAATGAATAAAATGTACCAATAGAAAGGGAGTATTGGAGCAATAAAAAATTGCAATGTTGGGTTTGAAGATAAGTGATGGGTCACAGACTAGCAAAATATTTTAGGTACTCATTGGATAGTATCTAAATGAAGAAAGGAAGAAATGAGAATAAACTATGTAATCAATTAGTTACGGTTTGAAAATATCTCTAAGTACTAATAGGAAAATAATATATTGATTCTCTTAACATAATGTGATTTGTCTTGGTACAGAATTATTCCTAAGAGAAATTAATATAATTATCAAAGTCACATGGTCCTAGGAAAAGTAAAATAACAGAGCTCCAGGGAGGAATCATAGAAGTAATGTAGTGAAGTAAAAAACATTCAGTCAATTGGGAATCAGGAAATCTGGTTTCCAGTCTTCGTTATAGCTACAGTTGGGATTGTGACATTGGGCAAGTCACATGGTCTTTCTGAAGCTCAGATTTCACATCTGAAAAAGGAGTGACCTCTCGAATTGGCATTCCCGGAAGCCCTGAAGCTATTCAGAAGAATTTGTGGGGCGCTCCACTTCTTTTTTTGTTTAATTCAGTTTTATTCAAACACATTCACATAACATACAATCATCTATGGTATACAGTCAACCATTCACATTATGATCATCTAGTTATGCATTCATCACCACAATCTATTTCTGAACATTTTCCCTACATCAGAAAGAATCAGAACAAGAATAAAAAATAAAAATGTAAAAAGAACACCCAACCCATCCCCCCAACCCATCCCATTTGTCATTTAGTTTTTATCCCCGTCTTTCTACTCATCCATCCATACACTAGATAAAGGGGGTGTGATCTATAAGGTTTTCACAATCACACTATCACCCCTTGTAATCTACATTATTATATAATCGTCTTCAGGAGTCCAGACTGCTGGGTTGGAGTTTGGTAGTTTCAGGTATTTACTTCTAGCCATTGTAATACATTAAAACCTAAGAGGTGTTATCTATATAGTGCATAAGAATGTCCACCAGAGTGACCTCTCAACTCCATTTGAGATCTCTCAGCCACCGACTCTATTTCGTCTAATTTTGCATCCCCCTTTTGTTCAAGAAGATACTCTCAGTCCCATGATGCCGGGTCCAGATTCATCCCTGGGAGTCATACCCTGCATTGCCAGGGATGTTTACACCCCTGGGTGTCCGGTCCCATGTAGGGAGGAGCGCAGTGAGTTTACCTGTCAAGGTGGCTCAGTTAGAGAGAGAGAGGGCCATATCTGGGGGGCTCCACTTTTATCTGTTTTACAAATTGGGCTCCTTGGAAGAAAGGGTACCCTGGCTAAAAATCTCTGAAAATACAGGCCATGTGGAGCTCCAGATTCAACTGCTCCAAATATTCAGATAACAGATACTTTATTCTGAATCCCTTTCAATCGAACTCCAGGGTGATTCCCCAAATATTGAATAAACGATGTGACACTGGCACCAACCAACTGGAAAAGCAGGTGGTGAACCAGTACATACTTGCTGGACATCAGCTCTGCCCTAGTGAGGGACAACATATTCCAAAGGGAAAAGGGACATGACTCCTCTTTCCATGAGAGTCTGGAACAGCTTCCTCCATTGCTGCCAGAGTGCTGACCAGTTCAAGATGCAACCTAAGGATATTAGAACTTAGCTGCCTGGCCTGATAATATCTGCAATTGTACCACATATCTACTGGTGAGACTCTGCTTGTAGTGGGAAAATCATACTCCTGACAGTCATGAACCCTTATGAGGTAAACTGTAGATGTGAGATTAAATTGACAGTGTATGAAGCCCCTTAGGAAACTGTAAAGTGCTGGCTTTATATAAATGGGTGATAATATTACATGAAATGCATGCTTACCTCATTGTTGCAGAAGCAGTAGATAGTTGCAACAAAGAATCCCTAAGAAAAGAGGAGGAAAAATAGAGTTGAAATTATTTTTTTGTACATTAGGTTATTTAGTGATTAACAGAAATAGACTTCCTGGGAAAGAACATTTCACTACTGGGATAGCAGGTCAAGGCTGGATGAAGAAGCATAAAGACAAGAAAAAGAATTATGCACTCATTCAGTGCTGCACTACAGCAATATTCAGTAAGACGTATTTTTGTTGTTAGGATTCCATCATTTGGCTCAAAGGACAGCTCTAGTAAATCAGGTTAATATACTGCTATCTTCCCTTTAATATGGGTATTTATAGCAGAATAAGCTGATTATCATGCATTTAAAGAGGTTTTGTACTGAACAAAATTTAAAAACTGAGATCATGTGGAATATAGTGGCGACATAGTTTACAAGGGTCACAGCTCGTGGCTGGGGGCCTGACCTTGCCCAGCGCCCTCATGGTGGGTACAGGACAGTACCTGCTGCAAAGTTCATCCTCATGTTAGGATGTGGACCGCGTGACCTCTGAGGTGTCAGTCACTCCTCAGGAGATGCCACGTGCCCAAACCCAGTCTATCGAAATGGCCAGAGCAACAGAACAGATAGCTATAACAACCCCTGAACATGTTCAGCCTATTAATTTTTATCTCCCTCTCACATTAAGCCTCCGCGGTAGAAAACGAAACGAATTTGAAATTTACAATGGACACAGCAAGACTCCGGCCTAAGGACCTGTGGCGGAAGCACCGCTGCCTTCGGGGGCCGACTCCCCACAGCGCTGTGGTTTCCAGCAGGCTTCGGATCTGGGGCAGAGCGAATGGGAACAGGGCAGCCCCTCCCCAGTGCCGTGCGGCAGCTCCCGAGGGCCCATCGCACTGTCCCCGACGTGAGGAGGGACCTGAATACGCTGCACTCTACAGTCACCAGCTGCCGTGGCTTCCTGACATCTCTCTGACCGGCGGCAGCCACAGAGGAGGAGGCGCGGACAGCGCTGCGCACCCATTACCCTCCTGGAACACGTGTCACTGTTTAGATAGGGAAGGAAGGTGTGACAGTGACGGTGTGGGAGACCGTGGAGAACATGCTCAGGCCGACCAGCCGACAGCCCTGGGAGAAATGGGAAGGCAGGCACCTAAAGCAGAGGCGGGAAGGGGCCTGGAAAAACTTGGTTCCCTGCACAATTTTGGCTGAATGCAACATCTGTTATGATGCTGAAGATCATGGACTTTAGAGTTAGGAAGATCTGACTTTGCCAATAACCAGAAAATTCCACTTTGTCTGTAAAATGGATTTAAAAATACTTAACCTCACACATCAAGTACTTAATAAATATTAGCTATAATTATCTTTATTTTTTCTTAGACAATGTGAGAATTTCAGTCAAACCTGCTCTCTAGGGTCTGTCTTAATGTTGTAGGAGTGGCTAACCTGGTAGGTATTATTGTAAAGTCCTAGCCTTTCTAATCAGGCCAAGGCAGCAAAATGAAATCATTAGAAACTGGGGCCCAGTTTAACAAGGATAGAGGTTCCAGTTTGTGCTCTAAGAGGAGACATTCCCTACTACGGTACAAAATCTGCTTCTCTGTCGTGCATTTTCATGGCATTAGGAGCTGTATTTTTGTAAGCCAAGTTAGGAAACTAATTGGCAGTGGTTATGTTGGCCTTTAACCCCCCCCCCCCCCGCAAGGCAAAAACAAATGTGGCACTCAAAGTACTGGAGAGAAGAAGAAAGATCTAGAGGACTGTGAGATTAAAAGCTCTGTTCTTAGCACTGTGTGGTGGATCGGTCCCTGGATAAATATTTCTCCTCATAAAGATGTACTCTCAAAGTTCATGCACCTTAGTTTTCCTTCTGTGCTTTATGATTCAAAGAATGGGAAAGCATTCAGTGAGAAACAGAGAGGTGTCCTGCTTCTGGGCCAATGCACATTCGAAAGGGACCTTCTACTCACAGAACAAGCCCCAGGAAATTGTTCTCCCTGCATCAAGTAGCTGAACAAGTAGTTGCATGAATGCCCCCTGAGCTTCCTTACCTGGAAATGAATCAGAGAGTGCATGAGGTAATCGTAGATTTTCCCAAGCATCTTGTTGGATGGTCTCCAGGGAAAGACGACAAACTGAATCCCCAGCAGGGGCACGAGGATCAGGGTGGCCCTCACAGCCTTCAAGTACATGTGCGATTCCGGATGGTGGTTTTCCCGCATCTTTCTCACGAGCACACGGACAATGTTGAGCAAAAAGAAGAAATTAACCTGCCAAAATAGGATGTTATGAGCAAATGGTCTGGATGAGTACCACTGAAGGACCCTGACTGTCCTTGGTGCTTTTATTTCCAGTGTGGGGAACAGATGTCACCTACACGGGATGGAAGAGCCTGTCTGAGAGGAAGTACAGTTCAGCTGGCATTCCCAGGATGCCAAACATCGGTATAAACTAAGACCCTTTTCAGGCTTGTATTAATATATCTTTTTTTTTTAAATAAATGAGAAAATTTTTTTTCTGTATATGTAAATATTTTAGGTTAAACTCTAATGAGGTTTTTTTTTTCATTAGAACAGTTGTAGATTTACAGGAAAATCATTCAGAAAGTATAGAGTTCCACTTACTCCCCCTCTCATGCATACATTTTTCCCTATTCTTAACACTGCATTAATGTTTTATCTTTGCTATTAACTATAGTCCACAGGTTACATTGGAATTCACTCTTTGTATTACATGGTTCTATGTTTTGTTTTGTTTTGTTTTTAATTCTGGTCACCTGTATACAACCTAAAATTTCCCATTTTACCCACTTTCAAATACACAATTCAGTGATGTTAATCACATTCACAAAGTAGTGCCTCCATCACTACCACCCATTGCCAAAACATTTCCATCAGGGTGTTTATACTTTATTATGATTTTTATAAATTTTCAAAAGGGATTCATAAATGACATTTTTATTTTGCTTTTTCATTACCAAGATTTTCCCCTTAGCCAGGACTGCACAACTGAAAGTGAAAAAGAGGGCTGAAAAATGTATCTATAAAGTTCATGTAGCAGAGACAGCTAATCCAGCTTATATATATATATGTGTGTGTATGTGTGTGTGTGAATATATGTATTAGTTTTAAAAAGCAACTTCATTGAGCTATAATATGATTCAATTTATAGCACAGATTTTAAGTGTACATTTGATAGGTTTAGACAATTGTATGTACACATGTAAACACCCCCAAAAGATAAAGAACATTTCTATCACCCCAGAAAGTTCCTCTTGCCCATTTTCAGTCACTGGTTTCTATTACCATAAAAATGGAGTGTAATATTGCATGTCCTCTTTATTGTCTGGCTTCTTTTGCTTAACATAGTTTCTGTGATATCCTTCCATGTTGTATATATTAGTATTTTGTTCATTTTTATTGCTAGTCATATTTGGCTGTATAAATAATACACTAAAATTTCTTTACCCATCTTCCTACTAATGAAAATTTGAATTATTTTCACTCTTTGCCCATTATGAATTAAGATGCTATGAATACTTGTGGACAAGTCTTTGTGTGGACAAAAGTTTTCATTTCTCTTGAATAAGTACCTAGGAGTGGAACTGCCTATTCATATGGTAAATGTATGTTTAACTTTATAAGAAACTGCTGAACTGTTTTCCAAAAGGGTGGTAACATTTTGTATTCCCTCCAGCAGTGTATAACTTTCCAGGTGCTCTTCAGCCTTGTCAACACTTGGTTAAGTGATTATTTTAAATATTAGCCATTCTGGTAGGGGTGTAGTTTTACTTCATTGCTATTTTTTTTAATTTTATTTTGAAATAAATTCAAACCTACAGGAACAGTTGCAAAAACAATAGAACCCCCATACACAGAACTCAAGCATACCTCGACCCCCTCCCCCAAAACCCAGATCCACCAACTTTAACATCCTGTCACACCACCATTTCTTTCTTTCCCTTCCTCCCTCCCTATCATCCATCATCTATTGCTCTGTCTTCTGAACATATGAGGGCAAGCTGCACACATCCTTGAACAA